>OX328125.1:12886195-12965150 GCA_946811695.1 Gonocerus acuteangulatus
CTAATTGCACTAGAGATATGAACGGAAACGCGCTAAGATGACGCAGTTCCTGCAAGTCGGATTTTTTTAGTAAACGCAGTTCCTCCTTATTCTAATGTCGTGGTGCTTCAAAAGCAACCCAAAAGCCTAACAACCCTCGCAGTAGCGTTGTTTTTGACGGACAAGAGAATTTCGGTGCGTGAGTCTTATGCTTTTGATCGTCGAGAGAGTTTCAAAAGCTAAAGGCCCCGTTAAAAGCGAGTTGTTTTCCTTTAGGCAGCTTTTAGAAGGATCTTCCCGTAGCTCTGCTAATAGGCAGGATGAAATGAAAGTGGTTCGTTCGTTGGAAAACACGGCTACGGATTCTCGTTTTGTCTCTATCCTTCATACGGTTATTGCAAGGTCGAGAATTCATTTACTCTTAAGCATTAGTTTGAATGTTTTAAATAGGCAAAATTGTATTTTATTTAAAATCTGGAACTTCGCATACATTTCGAAGCCGGTTGGGGAATGGTAGTAAATGTAACTAACCTATTCGAAACTTATTAAATATTCTTCAAAAACGTTTTGCTAGTGTAATATCGTCGATACAAATGCAAACTAACGAATATGAAAAAATACATCTTTCATTCTCCATCTTTAATAACTACTGCTGGACATATTTACGGCAAATTCTTCAATCTGACTTCACTCTAAAAAGTGAAAGGGAAAGTATTCCACTATCAAAAGGTCAAATCTGCCGAATATTTGACTCTCCAAAAAAAAGTTATGAATAAATACTTTTCCACTCTGAAAAGTGGTGATTTTCATATTCGTTAGTTTGCTTTTGTATCGACGATATCATCAGTGCTTAAAATTGGAAAATGTCGGTTTTGTACTTTAGAACGTTTTTTTTATTTCTCTATTTACCTGAGTTTTTAAGTTTGTTGTTTTGGATTTCATTTAACAGTAAAATGGGTAATTTAGTAAACCAAAGATGAGTATATTTGGAATAAAATGTTCATAGAGGTAAAATTGAGAAGGCGGAAGGATTTTTTTTTTTTTTTTTTTTTTTTACGGCGCATCTTCATCCAGGACATTAGCGCCGACATCCCGAGGAATTTTACCAGCGAGCCGTGGGATGATAATTCCTGCCGGAGGTTGGGAATCGAACCCACCTCTCCCGCTTATGAATCCAAGGAGCTAGCCATTAGACCACGGGAGACCCCCGGAAGGAATAATTTCCGCTTAGGGTACTGTCAGTTTCATGTTGTCGTGCCTAAAGTTCCTTCTCTTTAACGTTTAATATTTTATTTTTACACGTGTCTACATTTCTTCCTGAAAGGTTAACAAACAATTAACTCTTTTCATTCTAACAATAAGTTTTCCAAATTACACTAGGGATAAGGAAGAAAACGCGCTAAGAGTTGTTCCTTTTCTTCATATACCTTTGTGAAAATTAGAGGCCGAAAATGTGCACTATTCTTCGTATTTATATAAGTTTTCTCAGACGTAGCCGTATTTTCAAGCCCGTCATTGGTCCGAGACATATATAGGAGGAATCTCATGGAAGTCTATAAGCAGGGATTGGCTGAGTAAGGGTCATTGCATAAGCTTGAATATGGTGGCCAATAAAAAAAAAAAAAAAAAAAAAAAAAACAGTGGACATTTGTGGCCTCATATTTACCATAATGAACCAAAAAAAAAAAAAAAAGGATCTTGGATTGCAAAATCCAGCAATTCGCACAATAAATTAATTTTGTCCATTCAGTAAGCGAGAATCCTTAATTAATAAGCCTAACATAGTACGACCTCTGTGTGTTTAATGTTTTTAATTAAGAACGAGTATAATGATTTCCATGTTCTAAAGTATCAGTATGATTTTTTTTTTTGGGCACAACGAAATCTGGGCCATTCTCGCCGACATTCATGTTGTAGCGAGGCATTTTCTCAACGAGCCGTGAGATGAATTCCTGCAAACGGTGGGCCTCGAACCCTTCATCTCCCGCATTAGACTCTAAAGCGTTAGCCACTAGACCACGGAGAGACCCTCTATGTTCTAATGAAACTGAGTTTGGTATATTGATAAACAGATATTTCATGAGGCCTCCGAGAAATACGAGAGTGTCTAGAAAGATTTGAGAAAGATCTGGATTTCATGTCCATGAAAAAAGATGCAGTTCCTTCAGACTTTGTTCAATGTACTTGCAACGCATACTCGAGGATGAATTGCAGCCGCCATATTAACCCTGGAACACTAACCTGCGTCACATTGACGCATATGACTGTAATCAATTGTGATTTTCTGCCGTTAAATGGGGGTAGAGCCGCCCCCCCCCGCACCTATTCCTCCAGAAATTCCTCCTTCCCCCATCCAGCATGATTTCACCTCTCAGCGAGTGATTAGATAGGTGTGACCTTGATTTTCCCAGAAGACAGTGCATCAAATTGACGTAGAGGTTAGTAATACACGTAAATTTTACTACGTCATTTTGATGCACTATTAGTAATATGAGCATTAAGTTTACGTTACTCTGACGTATAGGTATTAATAAATTGCACCGATTTGACACAGAGTTAGTAACGAGCACCTAAAATATAATTACACCATTAATTAATTATATAAATAATTGCAAATTACACATTGCTAACACAGTAATTATTTTAAAAGTCGAGAAGGCATTGGGATATTATATTATGTATTATTATTATTATTATTATTACAGTTATTATTTCTTGTGAAAGGCCATGGGCGTATATAAGGGGCTGAGTGGGCTGCAGCCGCCCCCCAATTTTTTTGATCGGTAAAAATGTGTCATAAAACTGTTAAAAATAAATAAAATAAGATTACTTAGTTCATAAAAAATATTTTGTTTTAGGTGTAAGCGTTTTCTAAAATGTTATTATTCCATCCCCCGGAAATGGTCCATATTTTTAGTTGCTCTATGTTTTATGTTTTTAATTTGTATTTTTGTGTATTAAATATTGATATATAATCATTTTTTAAACAACAGATTTCTCCATTATCCCTGATAATCAAGTTCTGAGCCATTTCCTGTGTATACGTCAAATTGTTACACAGGTTAGTAATAGTGTAAGATGAATTAGGGTTAGTCTTCCAGGGTTAAGTCTATATGAGTCCTACAGAAATATGAGAGCCACACAGGATGATAAAGGTGCAGAGAGAGGCCGTAAACTGCCTACGGTGTGAGAGTGAGAGCAGAGAGTGTCCAGAATTCTGCCTCACTCTAAGATGACGCAGTTCCTTCAGACTGTTCAATGTACTTGCAATGCATACTCGAGGATGAATTGCAGCCGCCATATTAAGTCTATATGAGTCCTGTAGAAATATGAGAGCCACGCAGCATGATAAAGGTGCAGAGTATGACCGTAAACGGCCTAAGGTGTGAGAGTGAGAGCAGAGAGTGTCTAGAATTCTTCCTCACTCTATGATGACGCAGTTCCTTCAGACTGTTCAATGTACTTGCAATGCATACTCGAGGATGAATTGCAGCCGCCATATTAAGTCTATATGAGTCCTGTAGAAATATGAGAGCCACGCAGCATGATAAAGGTGCACAGTATGACCGTAAACGGCCTAAGGTGTGAGAGTGAGAGCAGAGAGTGTCTAGAATTCTTCCTCACTCTAAGATGACGCAGTTCCTTCAGACTTTGTTCAATGTACTTGCAATGCATACTCGAGGATGAATTGCAGCCGCCATATTAAGTCTATATGACAGCCACGCAGCATGATAAAGGTGCAGAGTGTGACTGTAAACGGCCTAAGGTGTGAGAGTGAGAGCAGAGAGTGTCTAGAATTCTTCCTCACTCTAAGATGATGCAGTTCCTTCAGACTTTGTTCAATGTACTTGCAATGCATACTCGGGGATGAATTGCAGCCGCCATATTATGTCTATATGAGTCCTGTAGAAATATGACAGCCACACAGGATGATAAAGGTGCAGAGAGAGACCGTAAACTGCCTAAGGTGTGAGAGTGTCTAGAATTCTTCCTCACTCTAAGATGATGCAGTTCTTTCAGACTTTGTTCAATGTACTTGCAATGCATACTCGAGGATGAATTGCAGCCGCCATATTAAGTCTATATGAGTCCTGTAGAAATATGAGAGCCACACAGGATGATAAAGGTGCAGAGAGAGACCGTAAACTGCCTAAGGTGTGAGAGTGAGAGCAGAGAGTGTCTAGAATTCATCTTTATTACCGGGTAAGGACGTTGCAATCGCTTCAAACATTCATGCAAGAGGCCCTCTTACAACGGGCCCCCCCCCCCAACTCAAGCCTTCCTCTTACAGGCCCCTTTATCTCCTGCCCCCTCTCTTTCTCCATTATTTACATTTATATTATTTGCCCCCTGGTTCCTGCGGCCTACAAGAGAGTTATAACCATCCCCGGAGAGCTCTCAGACCTCCTCTTTATTTCGCACACATAGAGGCAATTCTTTCCCTCACTCCGGCCTACACATTATCTCTTCTTAAGAGCACTCCAGAATTAAGTGTTATAATATCGACATTTCCAGATACGTGCTACAAATATTACTGTTACTTCGTGATATCAGTAGCTACATCATGCTGTGACAATGGTTGTATTGTCAAATAGTTCAACCCAGTTTTTCCTGCGCAAAGCCAAGGTCACCTTGTTTCCGTATGATATCTCCACTGGCATCTTCCTTGACTTTAATGTCTTTATTTTTTTTCTAGTTCCTTGAAATAATTATTGGCCAATTATCAAACCTCTAAATATACTCGTTTTGAGGGAATAAGGGTTAAAACCCCTAACTGTTCTTCTTAATATTCCCACATCCCCAAACCTCTAAATATTCTAGTTTTGAGGGAATAAGGGTTAAAACCCCTAACTGTTCTTCTTAATATTCCCACATCCCTAAACCTCTAAATATACTCGTTTTGAGGGAATAAGGGTTAAAACCCCTAACTGTTCTTCTTAATATTCCCACATCCCCAAACCTCTAAATATTCTAGTTTTGAGGGAATAAGGGTTAAAACCCCTAACTGTTCTTCTTAATATTCCCACATCCCTAAACCTTGAACTCTTATTGGAAATATTTCCTAATTTCCCTAAGAAGTTCTTATGTCGATTTTCTTTCACTATTGAGTGCTACCGGAAAACTTGTTCAATAAGTTTTTATTAATCTCTCATTATTTGAATTTTCTCTTAGAATATGTGGGGGATATATCCCTGCCGTTTAATTTTTATACTTTTTTCGTCAATGAAAATATCCCAAATATGCTCTGTTTCCTGACCTATCTGTTGACAGTACCTAAAGCGGCTTTAAGAGAAGGATTGATACGAATGGCGTAGGTTCCAGAGGTAAAAAACGAGCGGATAAGACATGTGGATTTGGAGGAATACCCCCCTCCCCCCATTATGCACCTCCACCCCACGATAGGGGGAGGGGAGAGGGACTGAGGGATTTATTGGAGCTGGGACTTGTTACCCTTGTCACCCATCTATTTCGGTTTCCAGGTTGAATAAGGGTTAGTATTACTCCGAGCCAAAGTTTCCCTTCGAGAAATATAGCTCTTTCTGGATGGACTATTCCTCTTTGGGCAACGCCTTTATTCAGAGCTGGTAATATTTTGTAGTAATTAATAGTTATAACTTAGGGTTCGTTTCATAGCGGGTTTCCTCTAACCAATCCTGGGAAGGGGGGTTGTGTTAATGTCGACGTCCATTTATGACATCAACATCATGACGCTACCTGGAGGCGCGAATGAGAAATGTCCTCGTTTGAGCCCCCAGAGATCACGAAAATACCGGTAGTTCAAATACATATATAATTTGGCTGTGGACCGATTGTGATGAAATCTTGTACAACAATTTTTTGTCTGTTTTGAAACAGCAAGTTTGTTTCAGACAGCCCAACGGGTTATGCTTTTTTAGGCTTCTTTACATTGACTTTTTAAAGGTAATTTGACGTTGGAGATCAAATAAAACCATTTTAAAGGGTATACAGGTTGTCCCGCATTGAGATGTCATAACTTTAGGGGTTTATTCTACACCTCATTTGTACATCAGGGACGCATAAATGAGCGTCCTATCTCAACATGTACCATCGCGATTCAATGTTTTGTCTATTTTCAAAACTATTGGGGTTTTTATGAAAAACCGGATTTCTGGTTAATGTATAGTAAATAAACCTATATATATATATATATATATATATATATATATATATATATATATATAAATCTATAAATATATATATATATATATATATATATATATAAATCTATATATATATATATATATATATATATATATATATATATATATATATATATATATATATATAATCACGTGTCTGTCTGTTTTTCTGTTTGTCTGTTTATTTGTTTGTTCCTTATACAAATCTACACAGTTTGACCGATTTTGACCAAACTTGGCACACAGGTAGGTCTTGATACGGGAAATCTCCTAGGCTAATATAATAATTAATTAATTAATCTCCTAGGAAAATAGTCAAATTTCAAAATTTGGTCAAAAGGTCAAAAGTATTGTTCAAGAAAATTGGCTACACTGAACCATTCAGATTCTGACGGCCATTTTGAATAATGTCTCACATTTATTTGTTGATGTTCTTGATAATTAGAATAACTCGAACTCGTTAATGACTTTACATCATTATATAATCATCTAATGCAGTTTATTTCAATTTTAATATCAATAGTCTCTTTCTAACTAAAGAGCGCTGGCCTTTCTTTGATAAGAGCTATGCTGCTGGCCTCTGTCGGATGTTATATGAAGTGCTCTGGTCCTGGCCTCTGTCAGGGTTTTTTTTTTCAGATCTGCTGTTGTTGATGTTCTTGATAATTAGAATAACTCGAACTCATTGATGACTTTACATCACGAACTACATCTAGACAGATATAAACAAATTCACACCGTTTGACCGATTTCGACGTAACTTGGTATACAGGTATATCTTGATACGGGGAGAGTCATTGGCAGAAAGTAGGTGTAGCATGGCACGCCGGGTAACAGCTAGTTACCTATAAGAAACATCCGGGGGGTCTCCCGTGGTCTAGTAGCTAGCTCCTTAGATTCATATGCGGGAGATGGCGGGTTCGACCCCCACCGGCAACATGAATTTTCTCATCTCACGGCTTGTTGGGAAAATTCCTGGCTGCACCCTGGATGTCGACGCTAATGGCCTAGATGTCCATGCGCCGTAAAAAAAAAAAAAAAAAGAAAAAAAAAAGAAAAGTTTGTCATGTAAATTAAGAGATATGCTAAGTGCCATATAGGTGTGAACTGTTGTTATAGTGTTTTTTTAACTCATTCAAATTTTTATTAATCAACTATTTGTTGACTTAGAGGTTTGCCTCCGCCTCAAAAGTTCTCTTATTTAATACGCTATAAAATGGTACTTACCTCGTTGTTATAGGGAAAAAAATATTGTCTAATTTTTTCTAACTTCTAACTCAAAACCAATTTTGATTTAGCGCGAAGAAGCCATTCAGAACACATTATATTGTCATAAATATCTCGAAACCGGTTCAAGAATTGTTAAAGGCATCTATTTAAAAGATCAATAATGTTCTTAGAAAAACAGTACTCAGGCTGGATAAATAAACCCTAACTGAGCAGACGAGTTTCAAACTGAGCAACACGAAAACATTAGTTGAGTCCTCTACTACCGAGAAATAAAAAATAACCACGGAGGCTCACGGGAAGTAATTGGCACTAAGGGACTATTGTTAAATTCTCAGTTTTGTCCCCTTCAAGATAACGGGCAAAAATTGTAATATAGCAATGCAAAATTGTTGATATCCTGAGGGAAAAAACGAACAATGTTATTGTCATTAGTAAACTGCCTCCACCTTGCCGAATCAATGCTATTAAAGGTGGTTTAGCCGAGGAATGTCTCGGATTGAACAGAGACGAAGATAAAGGATTGACTAATCTCCATCCTTAGGTCTCATTGAACAGGTCACATTGAGAAGCCATCAATCAAGGTTTGGTGACCCGATAATCGGCGGTAATGCTTCTCCGTCTCCTCTCGGTCTCACTAAACCCTCGTCTCTCAAGATTCAGGGACTAGATTTATCTCACGTTCACGTGGATTCTCATTAGTAGATAGATAAAGTGTAATGTGAGCCGATTTTGAATTGAGTATTGTGGTGACCCTCAGTATTTGTACAAATTCAGTATTTATACTGACCTTGTATACATTTTTATACATTTCGATAGATTTACCAACTAGCGAATCGACGGACTCACTTACTACCGTTTGACCGATACCGCTGAACCTTTGGACGCTTACGTATTTCATCAGTCGACCGAAAAGCTGAACCTTTGGTTGCTTAAGTATTTCATCAGTCGACCGAAAAACTAGACCTTTGGTTGCTTACGTATTTCATAAGTCGACCGAAAAGCTGAACCTTTGGTCACTTGGGTGTTTTCTCATTTCTTTCGCAAGTTCGTGTAATCATCTAGTTGGTAGGTTAGTCGTCCAGTTGCTCTATCGGTCAACTTTGAGACGAATTATTGGTTAGTCAGACGGCTTTATTATTCGATCAGTCGACCAATAAGCTGATTATTTGGTCGCTTAAGTATTTGATCAGACGACCGATAAGTTGAACCTTTGGTCACTTAAGTATTTCATAAGATGAACGATAAGCTGAACCTTTGGCCACATGGGTATTTGATCAATTGACCGATAAGCTGAATCTGTGTTCGCTTAAGTATTTCATCAGTCGACCGAAAAGCTGAACCTTTGGTCACTTGGGTGTTTTCTCATTCGTTTCGCTAGTTCGTGTAATCATCTAGTTGGTAGGTTAGTCGTCCAGTTGCTCTATCGGTCAGCTTTGAGACGAATTATTGGTTAGTCAGTCGGCTTTATTATTCGATCAGTCGACCAATAAGCTGATTCTTTGGTCGCTTAAGTATTTCATCAGTCGACCGAAAAGCTGAACCTTTGGTCACTTGGGTGTTTTCCCATTCGTTTCGCTAGTTCGTGTAATCATCTAGTTGGTAGGTTAGTCGTCCAGTTGCTCTATCGGTCAGCTTTGAGACGAATTATTGGTTAGTCAGTTGGCTTGTCGGATAGTTCTTAAGTAAGTTGTTCGGTCGGCTAGTTAATAGATCAGTCAGTCGATTTGTCGGTCAGTCGGTGAGAAGGTATGCTACTTGGTTGGTCATTTGTCAGTTGATCAGTCATTCAGTCCTCAGTTCTAATGGTAGGTAGCGATTTTAAGTTGCTTTTGTTTAGAGGTTTTACATTTTGGCGGGAAAGTTATTGGCGCCAAATTTTCATTTTGAAAAAGTCCCATAACCCTCAGCTGTGAAGTTGAACACATTCTGGCTCTGAGGATGTTAGCAGGAGCTGCTGAAAAGGCTTAGCCCAATAATCAATTTTTTTTGTTTCAGCAATGTCTGTTTCAATCAACATATTTTAATATTCAGCATTTTTGATGACAGATTGTTAATATAAGATTAGCCAGGGAAATTTGATTATTACTTATTCCCAGCGGTAAATACTCATCAGTACAATATCACAAATGAAGCAATGCAACTGACTAGGTTTACAGTCTGATCATATCTAGGAAGGGGTTAAATTCGAATTGAGGACCCTGACAAAGGGACGTGAGAAGGAATCTGTGATGTGAATTTGATGGTCGGGGCGTTTAGGGGGGTTCTCCCTCCACCCGTCCCTTTCCCCTGTAAATTTCTCGAGGAGATATTTCTCTAAATAGCCTTTTCCATTTAAATAAATTCCTTTGGAGCTTTGTGTCATTTTCGGCTAGATCTTGGCTGGAATAGAAATTCTGCAATGGTTTCCAAGGATAGCTTTACGAAATGTAATCAGTAGAAGTTGATACTATTTCCTTCGTACATTGGGTGGATGCGATAAAACTGTCTTCACAAAGTTTCAACATCAATTAACATAATGATATTCTTTTTTTGTAGATCGTAATCTTATATTTATGATTTTGAAATAACTGAAGTGTCCTATTATTCCCTAGTTGACTTAAAACTTCAATATTTTGCTTGTAAAAGATAAGGGTTCAGGCGGTATGGGGGATACGCGGTTTCGCATAAGTGAGTCAAATATTGTACAATAGATAGTGTTTATAATTTTTAGTACCTAGTTGATAGAAGAATACATTTTGCGCAACGTAGTAGTTGATAGAATAATTCCAAATTGCCCAAGATAGTATTTTTTTTTTTTTTTTTTTTTTTTTTTTTTTTTTTTTTTTTTTTTTTTTTTTTTTTTTTTTTTTTTTTTTTTTTTTTTACGGCGCTTCGACAAATCTGGGCCATAGTAGTTATTGAAGAATATCATATACGCAACATATTAGTCGATAGAAGAATACCTTATACGTATGATAACAGTTGATAGAAGAATACGTTAGGTTTACAGTATGGTGGTTAAATAGAAGAATACCTTATGTGCAAGGTAGTAGTTGATACAAGAATACCTTATACGCTTGACAACAGTTGCTAGAAAAATACGTTTGGTGCAAGATGGTGGTTAAATAGAAGAATACCTTATGAGGAAGGTAGTAGTTGATATAATACTCTATCCGCAATAATGTTGATAATAGAAGAGTACCTTATGCGCAAGGAAGTAGTTGATAGAAGAATTCCATATTCGCAAGGGAGAAATTGATAGAAGAATACCTTTAAAGCAAAATAGCAGTTCATAGAAGAATACGTTAAGCGCAAGGAAGTATTTTATAGAGGAATTCCTTATTCGCAAGGGAAAAGTTGATAGAAGAATACCTTATACGCGATATAGCAGCTGAAAGAAGAATACCTTACGTGCAAGGCAATAGTTGATGGAAGAATACCTTATGTGCAAGATAACAGTTGATAGAAGGATACGTTATGCGCAAGATAGAAGTTGATAAAAGAATACCTTATGTGCTGGATAGTGTTAGACAGGACAATACCTTTTTCAAAAGGTTGTAGTTGATAGAAAAATACTTTATTCACAAGATAGTAGTTGATAGAAGAATACCTTATGCGCAACGCAGCAGTTGATAGGAAATGTCTTATACGCAAGGTATTAGATTACAGAAGAATAACTATTGCGCAAGGTCATTATTCACAGAAAATCACCATACGTGCAAGATAATATTTGATAGAAGAATATCTTATGCGCAGAAAGAATTCTTGAGATTTATGGCCCTGGTGCATAGTTTACCAATTTCAAAGCAAACCACGCATTCCGGTCACTTTCGGGGCACTCTGGATAACTTTTGGTAATGTCGAGTCTTCATTTGGTTATGTGAGGGTAGTAATTGGTTTTGCATTAGTTAGAGAGAGCCGCTAGGAATTATTTAAGGAGGGAGAAGTGGCCGCGAGAAGGTCAAGGTTCGAGTCGCGTCGGGACTTGTTGAATTTTTAATATCCAAGCAAGGACTAATCACAGTCCCGGGGGGGGGTGAACTTTCTCCAGGGCTGGTATTTTATCTTTCCTTAGGCGGCAAAATCTATTCAAGGGGGAAAGAGGGTAATTTTTTTTTTTTTTTTTTTTTTATTATTTCTAGTAATCAAGCAATCATAAATTGTTAATTTCAAATTCTTCTTTTCTTCGGTAGTTATGAATATATATTATGAACGCTCTTGAAGGAGTTAATGTCAAAATGGTAAATTCAAAGGTTTAATATGTATATATATATATATATATATATATATATATATATATATAGAGAGAGAGAGAGAGAGAGAGAGATTCACGAGGGGAAGATATCAGATGTATGTGATTCTTGGCCATACGGCACACTAGGGAGATAGTGTGGTCAGTACTACAATCCGGCCGCCTGATTTTCCCCTTTGCACGAACCCATTTATAAATTTATTGATCCATTCGAGACTGATAGCCACTTTCGTGACAAGGCCATTTCTTCGCTTCGGGACTGAAATCCACTGATGTGACAGCTTTTTACGATATCTAGCGGTAGGTTATTTAAGCTCCACTCACTCTTATGTCACTACAGTTCATTAAAAATGCAGCTGGTTCTCACTATTGCGCTGATTTTTGAGTTTTTGTGAACGTATTTATTTTCGAAAGTTCTTTTTTTTTTTTCTTTTTTTTTTTTTTTTATTGTTTGGAAGGGTGTATTCAACCGTGGGAGGTAATGGGCACCCAACAAAGGAAGGAGTTCCTTAAATCAATCTAAATATACTCTTTAAAGTTGATTATATGGAAAATGAAGAATTGAAATCAGGAAGGGAAAAATAATTAAAACAAAAAATAAAAATAAAATAAATAAAATAAAAAATAAAAAATCTCAAAGCCTTCCACCGAAAGTTCTTTAATATTTTATCACTGAATTTGATAGAACTCAAAATGGCTCATATATAAACGCAAAGAAACTGATTAACATTTTTCCTCACTAGGGTGGTTTTGAATCTATGATTCATTTTTAGCGCGGTTCCTCCCTCCCCCATAGGGAGGAACCCCGCTTATAAGGTTGATACAATGAAACAATCCGGAAGTGCCGACAAGAAAATTTCGCGTTTCAGAACCCCTAGAGACCGAAAATAACGGTGGTTCCAATTTGTATATATATATATATATATATATATATATATATATATATATATATATATATATAAATATATATATATGTATATATTTATTTATATATATATATATATATATATATATATATATATATATATATATATATATATTTGTCTGTTCGCTCATTTCTGGCTTCCCTGATGGTCCGATTTTGATGAAATTTGGTACAAAAATCTGTCGTCCAATTTGAAAGGTCAAGTTCGTTAACCAGCAAAATCCGCCCACTGGAAGATGGCGTTTGGGGCGAAATTCGCGCAAAAAAAATCGTAACGCTTACGTTTTTGAGTTCATAAGCTTGTAAGTACTCTTTTTATAGGCTTCTTGGGCTAGGAAAACGAATGCAACCATTTTCAAGGCGATAGCTTTAACCGTTTTCGAGAAAACTGAAAAAATAATTTTTGAATGCCGTTTTTGGTTTGGGTACTTAGAATCATGGGATTCAGTTGAAACATTTACTGCATGTTATACTTTCATTAAAACTAATATGTTGAAATTGTGGTTGCGTTTGGAGTTAAGGAAGGGTTAGAATAAAATATTTTATTAACAGGCATAAAAAAGTTTTGGTAACTTTGTATACTTTCCTTAATATCTCGAAAAAGGTTGAGAATTTGGGAAACGGAAGAATACCATTAGAAAGCGTACTAAATGATCTACAAAAAAGGTTTTTATAAAAGTTTTGATTAGGCGATGTCAATCGGAGAAATAAGTGCTTAAAACTTTAAAGTAATTGATTTCGCTTATTCGAACTGTTCTTTTTGTCTTTGATTTTGATACTTAAAATTATGGGATTCAGTTGAAACATTTTCTGCATGTTTGAATTTCATCAACACTAATATGTTAAAATTTTGGTTACGTTTGGAGCTAAGGAAGGATTAGAATAAAATATTTTATTAACAGACATGAAATGTTTTGGGAAGTTCGTATACATTCCCTAATATCTCGAAGACGGTTAGGAATATTGGTAAACAAAGGTTTACCATGCGAAAGCTAACTAAATTTTCTACAAAAAAGATTCTGAAACAATTTTTGATTAGGCTATGTCAATCGGAGAAATAAGTGCTTAAACTTTGAAGTAATTGATTTCGTTTATTCGAACGGTTCTTTTTGTTTGTTTTTATTCCTTGTTATTTTTTAATTGCTTAAAGTTGGATAATGTATTTGACAATAAAACAGATTAATTAAAATAAGAAAAACAATTCATTGTTAAAAATATATCAGGCTGTACCGTATGAAATGTCAGTTTTGGATTTGTCGATTTCCTTCCAATGCCTTGAAACTGTCGAGGCTCCTACTCCGAGTTCTTTGGCATATTCCCTAGTGTTTTTAATTGCTTATAGTAGTCAAATGTATTTGTCAATAAAACAGGATACGTATAATTAGAATCAATATTTTGTTTGTTAGAATTCGAAGATGCCGTATGAATATCTAGATTACAGTACTGTTGATTTCGTTCTTTAGAATTATTCATTCCCTATTTTCATCTGTTACCCATAGTTTTTTTATTGTTAGTAGGTTTTTCTTATTGATTATAGAATATAAATCTATTTGGCTATAAAACAGGATACGTAAAATTAGTGACAATATTTCGGAGATTTCTGAGCGAAATACTTATAAGATTTTCTACCACCACGAACGGCTTTTTTCCTCTATTTTTATCCACTAGATAGGCTTTATTTTGCATATTATTCTACATAAGTTTTATTCAGCAGGGGATTCTGATGAAATGTCGTGTTTTTGCTGTGGATTTAAAATACGATGTATCTAAGATTGGATAACATTAGCGAGTCTACATAGTTAAGAACCGACGACGGAGGATTACTTCTTGCTATGATTTAGTCTACATTATGTATATTAAGTCCTAAATCCAAAAAATAAACTACACAAAGGTTAGATACTATGAGCGAATATGGCGGTTCAATGCCCGTAGAAACAAGGGGGCCGCAGGAAATTTACCTGCTAAGAGTTAATCCTCAAGAGCTGTAAATATACCCCAGGTATCTGCCGACACAAATACAAAGGCTAGGCGGAGAGCACCCCAAAAACTCAGATCCAAACATAAGGTTATATACTAAATATTCATAAAGACTACTTAGTTGTAAACCGATTCATCAATTAGCAATCAATAGTTTTCAACAAAGGTTATATACTAAATATTGATAAAAAGTATTTAATTAGAAAAAAAACAATATTCCACAAGACTTGTTTTTGGTCCATTTGTGTCTACTCCATAGACTTAATTAGGTATATTATTATATTGTAGTTGGGCAACTAAACTTTGTTTTATTTTGTTAAATAAAGTTTTTTTTCTTGACTTGTTATTCGCCAAGACTTTTATTTGTCCTTGTGTATTTACTAGATAGGTTTTATTCGGCATATTATTCTATATAGGCTATATTAGGCAGGGTATACTTCTCAATCTTGTGTACTTCTTCTTCTGTACATGGGCGTATATAAAAACAATTTAGGGGGGGGGGCTGAGACCATTTCCAGGGTATGGAATACTAAATATTTAGAGCTTGGAATAGTTTTAGGCAACTAAAACGCTATTACACGTAAAATAAAATATGTTTTATGAACTAAGTGATCTTATTTAATTTATTCTCAAGGGTTTTACGAGAAGTTTTTATCATCAATTCAAAATTTCGAGAGGGGCTGCAGCCCCCTCAGCCCCCCCCCCCTCATATACGCCCATGCTTCTGTATCCTCTAGAAAGGCTTTATTAGGCATATTTTGTATTGATTTATAGAGCTTTGCTTTAGAATGAGAGTCAGATTCTGTAATTTCCGCTTTTGTGTAAAAGTTAGCTACTGTCGGTGTCCCTGGCGCCTTAATATCACTTTTATTCGAGATGTTCGAGAGGATTTTGACAATTTTCACGAGATATATAAAAAAAAATAAGTTTATTTCTTTTCTAAGCTTATCAAGTGGCACTAGGGACATGAACGGAACCGCGCTAAGATGCTGCAGTTCCTGCGATTCGGACTTTTTTGATATATAAAATTGATTGCCGAAGAATTCCCATAGGCTAGCTTTTCTCTGTCAGCTCTTTGAAAATCTCTCTGTTAACAACTATCTTGGGCATTAAGGAACTGGTAACCAATGGAATTTCTGCCTTAGTTTCCAAATCATCAAAATTTGAGATGGTGCAAGACCTTTCGAAAACTGCTAAGGAGTTGAATGGTAGTGTTGCAACGCTCTCTGCTAATCCCTGTTCCTTCTTAGAGTCCGTTTCGCTATATCCACTCCTCTTTCTGCCATACCATTCGACTTAGGGTATCCATGGGTTGAAGTTACCAGTGTGAACCCCCAATCTCGACCAAATCCACGAACTTCGAAGCTGCTGAAGCATACCATCAGCTCGGGTAACTCGCGATCAAGTTTCTTGCACTCAAGTCTCTGCACATTTCTGCCATACCATTCAACTTAGGGTATCCTTGGCTTGATGTTACCAGTGTGAACCCCCAATCTCGACTAAATCCACGAAACTCGAAGCTTGCCGAAGCATGCCATCAGCTCGGGTGACTGGGGATTCAGTTTCTTCAACAGTATGTCTATCCAATGGAACAGCGTATCTTCTGCTGTACAATTTCTTATGAATGTTTCATAAGATTTTACAATTCCCATAGTAAAAATTTAACGAGATATGGATATAATTGCGTGGTAATACCATGAATATAATTGCGTGGTAATACCATGATGATGATAATTGATTGCCGAGCTTGCACATCCACCTTAGTCCTGGCATCAAGATTCTCCGGAACTCCTAGAATCGCTGACATTTTTCCAGCAAGTCGTCGCTGATTGAAACACTCCTTCTAAATTATTCCCCCCTTCCCCCCTCTAGTCCGGTCCTAATTTAGTTTTGAATAAAATTGTCTCCAGCCTCCCAGTGCTGCCAACACAGCCCAGTCATTATGCTTCTCTAATTATAAGTTAAATTGAGAGTCCTCGGATGAACTCCTCTCTACACCCCCCCCCCCTCAAGCTGTTCTCCTGCCCCCCTTCCACACCCCTCCCCCGCTATTTCGCAGAATTTCTAATTTCCAGTATTTATTGACAGAAAGCATTTTTCATTTTTCGCTGACGGAATTTCATTTGAACCCTATAAAGTATTATCCTGACTTTTTTTTCTTATCAGTACTATTGAAATATCCATGGTTGCTGGTTTATCTGTTTCCCCTGTTCGTCCGTGCGTGGGAGCTAGTTCATAGTATAAAATACATTTGTCTGCAATGTACCTGCAACTAGGCAAACAGCAAGGGGCTACCTGTAGGTTGTCAACCTTCTTAACTCCATTGTGCAGCAGGGAATGTTTTTCAGCTGGTCCATATAGATATGAAAAAACTCAACTACGCCCGCATCTAATATGTTAAAACGTCATTAGATGTACTTCGGATGGTCCTACCGACCATATAGGTGAACGAATGTATCTAAAAGTGTATATGGATTACAGATTTCCTCTGAAATTTGAAAGGAATAATAAAACGTTACTGCTTTAAGATACTATTAACACTTTCGCTGCGGCTGTCTGGCCTATTTGGGAATACCTCAGTATCGGGTGCATTTTATGTTTGAATTTTTCATGTAGATATTTGTTTTCATAAAAAACCTTCCAGTCAGCAGAAAACCTTGTTGGAAAGGCGAATCCCCTCCATTTACGATCCTTTTGAATCTAAAGGGAAAAGTAATGGAGGAGTGTCCTTCCGAAGGTACACTTGTAAGCTGGTAGGATCGCTAGTGTCCTTCCGTAATGACAACCGCAGTGAAAGTGTTAAACTATAAAATAATAAACGTCATCTTAGAGCGGAATAAATTCTATTATTGTCAATAAAACGGAAGTAAATCCTAAAACATCTTGAAATATTCGGCGAAACCTTCCCCCAGTAGAGGGCTAAAGAGTAAGAGAGAGCCGTGAAGCTGACATGAGCGGAGTGTGACAGTAGGCCGTCATGAGTGAGTGGTTAGCATGAAATAAGTATGAGCTGGGGGCCGGGAGAGAAGAGCTAAGGGTGAGCGGGAGTCGGAGCTGAGCCTTGCAATTTGGGAGCTGCTTCTGGAATAATAAGAAGCTTTCTGCTCAGCGGGCTTTATTCCGGGGTCGCTCTTAACCTATAGGATCAAATATCGATGGAATACTCAAATTATATCAATAAGCCATTTTTTTTTATATATACCTATATCAAATTATATGTTATTCAGTACCAAGCTATCCACAGGTTGCTACTCTTTTATACTGCACACGCACCTGATTTTCCTACCTTCTTCCCAGGAAATAGCACTATATTCACGGACTGAAGCAGATGCATTAGCATACAATTTGATTGTAATGAATAGGGAACGGATGTTCATGTATTTACATATTTTTTTCTGGTTCTCAAGTCGAAATTTTTCATGGAATTCTGCACGTTTTAGGTGATTTTAAAGCATTTAAACTGGCTTTTATTTTACATATTTTGCCATAAATACATATTTTTGCTGTAATAAATTATTTTTTTTATTTTTTAATTGAAAAAATAAAGGGGAAACCGAGAATGAATGCTTTACCCATTGAATCTAGATCACTGTGTCTTTCTAATTGCAAGAAGCTAAGGTGACTGGCTGCCATGCTTCCCCAGCACTAATGGTCTAGGAGAAGATGCGTTTTCAAACTGTATATAACAAATTTTGTTTAACAATTGTACTATTCCTTTAATATAATCTCTAAATCAAGTGAAGAAGGGAAAGTATCATGCCGATATCATTTTCCAAACTCCAGATATAAAATAATGAATTTTCAACCTATTTTATTTTATGTCTTAGCTCCTAAGACGAATTGGACGAATCGCTCAAAATCACCAGACAAAAATGGGCGTTATCGGTGACCCCAATATTGTATTCTCCCCTTATGAGATCAGACCGGCCTCATTTCACGTTACACAATTTATAAATGCCTTTTGTTGCATACAATTTTCCAAAATAATGTTCATATTGATTCTTCATCAAATCGTGAGATCTTAATTTTAATGCTTTTTTTTAATATGTTATAGAGTTTTAGTCATTTTGTTCTATATATTTTCAACTTTTGTTCTATCCATTTATAATAACAGAGCTCGTACTAGTTATCTATGCTTTTATTTTGAATATTTTGTAGTAGTTTTGGTATTTTTTACTGTATATTTTCAATTTTTTATTACATATTTCATTAGGAATAGTTAAATATATATGTACATATTTTTTTTATTTTATTTTACATGAACATCTGTTCCCTTGTAATGAATAATCCAGTTAACTTATAATCAGAAGTAGTAGTGTGTAATTGAATTAACCCTTTCCTTACCGTGGACTTGTACAGCAGTCGAGAGCGGTCGGGACCCACATACCGTGGACTTGTACAGCAGTCGAGAGCGGTCGGGACCCACATACCGTGGACTTGTACAGCAGACGAGAGCGGTCGGGACCCACATACCGTGGACTTGTACAGCAGTCGAGAGCTCGGCGTATCTCTCGCATTCTTTATCTTCTCGTTTCTCTACTTTAGAGGTATCT
Source organism: Gonocerus acuteangulatus (assembly GCA_946811695.1). Taxonomy (NCBI): domain Eukaryota; kingdom Metazoa; phylum Arthropoda; class Insecta; order Hemiptera; family Coreidae; genus Gonocerus; species Gonocerus acuteangulatus. The sequence continues at coordinate 12,905,252 of OX328125.1, forward strand.
AGCGTTACCGTATTGTACTTCTAGTATTCCTGTCTATTACTAGATGGCATTTGAATGAAGTTTGTGGTCAATTTCAGTCGAATTAGAACTCGTTGCCTTCTTCGCCCAGTTACCCTGTCAACCCTAGTCAAATTATCGTTTCTTTTTATACCTCTGTACATTGAATGTACAGAAGTATAATGTACTACATTCCCAACAACTGGTTTTGCAAAATTAGTTCACTTTTAGTATTGAAGTGTTAAGATCTTATGTTCGTGTTGTTAAATTTAGAAAAAAACGTGTTTTTTTTTATTGTGTGTCCTCCATTTAAAAATAAATGTAGTATTCAATTGATAAGATTAATATATTACGTATTGAATTGAATAATTCATTTAATTAACTGAAAATATTTATAATAATCCTTTCGTTTTTGTAAATACGTTTTTTACAAAAAATAAAATACGTTTCTAGCTCCACCAGTGTACAAAGTCACGGATCAAAAAGGAAGATGGGAAACCTTTTGCCGTAGTTATGGAGTATATTATTCCCTTGCTTATTATTGATAAAATAAAGGGCAAATGATAAACAGAAAAACCTTCTTTTTTTTTTTTTTTCTTGTGCCTATATAATATAACTTATTTTTAAACAAAGTTATTCAACAAAAATTAATAATCATTGTAACCAAAATAAAAATCAAAATTATAAAAGAGAGTTTTACTACTGCGAGGAGATCGCTAAAAGTCGAGGCGCTGTGACCGAGAGTGGGAAAAGTATCCCGTACAGGGGGACGAACGCCGGATGCGAGTATCCCGTACAGGAGAACACACTCCTTGCGGCTCATTGCGTACGGAAAGGGTTAAATAGAATAGAATTAGAAATAGGGATTTAATAAAATAAGACCCTGAAAGCTTTACATAAAGTGTATGTTTTTATTATGTTCACAAAAATTGTAATTATTTCCAATATATTCATCTGGCGTCATTTACCCTTGATTGCGAGCTGTCCCCCAGCAAATAAATCAGAGCAAAAAGTCTGTATACCTTTTGTGGGACTTCACCATTGTCGCGTGAAATTGTGAAATGGAAGAAGTATTCATTATTCATAAAACTCCATTGTTTTACTTCTATGTTAATTTTTCTAGTTGAACCCTTGGATAAGAATTATATAGATATAGGTAATAATGAAGAGGTAACTATATTCAGCTGGATTTTATAAATGTTTTAGTCCCTACCGTTTGGTATATTAAGCTGAGTCCTGTGTACAACAATCGAATTAGGGTTCCGAAATGACTTTTCACTTCGGCCAGAGTTTTTATTCCCGTTTTCCCCCCCGTTGGTGTATTTTCATCTAAATGGACTAGCGGCATCCCTTTGTACCATAAAAGCCACCCCCGTGTAATCTTGTTAAGGTTGGAAATCCGATACAAACATGGACAGGAAGATGAATGCTTTGGTCTATCTTGTCGCGTCACCCAGTCCTCTGTTAGTATCGGACAGTTTGTTGTCAATGTCTGTGTTTATACAGAACTAGTATATAATAATCTACAGCTGTCATGTCGGTTCTGTCCAACGTTTCCTTCCCAGTTACTGATAAAACGAACTGTCCATCGGCCTACTCACTCAATGCAGTATGAATCGTGTCCACAAACTCTTTAGTGTAAGTAGGTATTGCAAAAGAATAATTTTAACTTGAAAATTTTGTATTCACATTTTTCTAAGGCTCCACCTACATTGGAACCGAATTTCTCTCGATCCTATCCGATTCCGTTTGAGTGGCTACATTGGTTGAATGTTGGGGTTATTCATATTTTTAAATTATTTATAAGAAAGGTAGCTAGAAGGTTATATGCATTGGAAGGTTATAAACATTGGATGGTTATAAGCATATTTTCACGTAATTTAATAAACAAAAGGGGGGGGGGGTAAGGGAAACAAAAAACAAAAATGCGGATTGACAAAGTTGTTCTAAATTTTATAAGCTTTCATTTTAGAGAAAAATTCATTGAAATCGGTTAAGATGTAGTGGCTGTAGGCCTTTTCTGAAACACGATACGTGGGTTGGCGCCATTTTGCTTCGTCAGTCCGAAATCGGTCTAGAAACAAACAAGTTTGACCGGCCGAGAATCGGTGGCCATCGGATCGGGTTGGGTCGGGACCCGACCCGATCCGATGTAGGCACCTCCATCCGATGTAGGAACCTCCATTCCGATGTAGGCACCTCCATTGTGATGCATGTTTTTTTTTTTTCATTCGACAGTCCAGGAATTTGATTCCAGGAAAAATTTTTGTCGGAAAACTTTAGAAATATTATTTCGATGGTACAATAATAATCAGTTTTCAATACATTTTTTTTTTAGTTTTCAAAAATATGAATAACCCCAACATTCAACCAATGTAGCCACTCAAACGGAATCGGATAGGATCGAGAGAAATTCGGTTCCAATGTAGGTGGAGCCTTAGAAAAATGTGAATACAAAATTTTCAAGTTAAAATTATTCTTTTGCAATACCTACTTACACTAAAGAGTTTGTGGACACGATTCATACTGCATTGAGTGAGTAGGCCGATGGACAGTTCGTTTTATCAGTAACTGGGAAGGATACGTTGGACAGAGCCGACATGACAGCTGTAGATTATTATATACAAGTACTGTATAAACACAGACATTGACAACAAACTGTCCGATACTAACAGAGGACTGGGTGACGCGACAAGATAGACCAAAGCATTCATCTTCCTGTCCATGTTTGTATCGGATTTCCAACCTTAACAAGATTACACGGGGGTGGCTTTCATGGTACAAAGGGATGCCGCTAGTCCATTTAGATGAAAATACACCAAGGGAGGAAAAACGGGAATAAAAACTCTGGCCGAAGTGAAAAGTCATTTCGGACCCCTAATTCGATTGTTGTACACAGGACTCAGCTTAATATACCAAACGGTAGGGACAAAAACATTTATAAAATCCAGCTGAATATAGTTACCTCTTCATTATTACCTATATCCATCTAATTTTTATCCATAGCTTGATTTGGAAAAATTAGAATTATCTAAAATAAGATACGGAACGAACTTTCAAGCACAGTCTTTGTCGACTGAAGATAGCTCACCGATTAGCGGATTCGGGTCTGAACCTATATCATAGGTGATTCATAATTAACATTACAAGAAATTGCACAGATAGGGCCACGTCAAAATCTGTGGAATGTTTTTCTTAGATAGGTTAGGTTAGGTTGGTAGTCTATGGGAAGAAAACTACTTGTTCATCTCTGCCCTAAGAGTATAATTAAATTGTGTGAGTTTAATGTTAGGATGGAGAATGTTTTCAGTATTGTCTGTTTGAGATGAGAGTTGTGTTACTAAAGTTGCATTTGTTAGAATCTTGCTTTGGAAAAAAATTATTTTTATTAAAAAATTGCATAGATATAAGAACCAGATTCAAATGTCCGTAAAAAAGAAAGAAAAACACACATGAAAATGTATATATTTTGTTTTATATTTTTATTATTTATTTATTGTTTTATTTATTTATTTTTATTCTTTTTTTTTAATATTTTTTGTCATTACTTTTGAAGTGTTAGTCAATTCATACTTCTTCTTTTTTTTTTCTTCTTTTCTGCTTTTTTTTTTGTATATATATTTTTTTATATACATATATCTTATTTATTTATTTAATTCATTATTTTAATATATACAGTTAATGTTAGTTAGGGCTAAAATTAGATAAATATAGTTGAGAGAAACTTCTGGGCAACTAAATAAAGGATATTATGAGAGCTTGAAATTGTTTACATACAATAAGTTTTGCGATCTTTGAAATAAACAATCGTGAACAAAGGGTCTCAATTTTATTATACGTTGGAGGTGCGTTACGTTGCCACAAGTAGAATTTCGAGCTGCGTTCGGTGTGTTAGGAAGATATGTCCTATTCTGAAAAGATTCCCTCTCATGTCTCAGTATCTAGAGGACCTAATAGTGATTTTTTTTTTTTTTTTTATTATTAGGTAAAACCATATTATATATTATTTAACGCAATAAAATAACTACTTATCTGCCGTGACGAAGCACGGGTATTCAGCTAGTATTTCATAACGCTATTATTAGGTAAAACCATATTATATATTATTTAACGCAATAAAATAACTACTTATCTGCCGTGACGAAGCACGGGCATTCATTCAGCTGGTTTAATCGATATGTTATGTAAATGTTTAACTATAGTGTAAATAGCAATGCCGTAATAATGTTAGTAGTTTTATCGATATGTTATGTAAATGTTTAACTATAGTGTAAATAGCAATGCTGTAATAATGTTAGTAGTTTTATCGATATGTTATGTAAATGTTTAACTATAGTGTAAATAGCAATGCTGTAATAATGTTAGTAGTTTTATCGATATGTTATGTAAATGTTTAACTATAGTGTAAATAGCAATGCTGTAAGAATGTTAGTAGTTTTATCGATATGTTATGTAAATGTTTAACTATAGTGTAAATAGCAATGCTGTAATAATGTTAGTAGTTTTATCGATATGTTATGTAAATGTTTAACTATAGTGTAAATAGCAATGCTGTAAGAATGTTAGTAGTTTTATCGATATGTTATGTAAATGTTTAACTATAGTGTAAATAGCAATGCTGTAATAATGTTAGTAGTTTTATCGATATGTTATGTAAATGTTTAACTATAGTGTAAATAGCAATGCTGTAATAATGTTAGTAGTTTTATCGATATGTTATGTAAATGTTTAACTATAGTGTAAATAGCAATGCTGTAAGAATGTTAGTAGTTTTATCGATATTTTATGTAAATGTTTAACTATAGTGTAAATAGCAATGCTGTAAGAATGTTAGTAGTTTTATCGATATGTTATGTAAATGTTTAACTATAGTGTAAATAGCAATGCTGTAATAATGTTAGTAGTTTTATCGATATGTTATGTAAATGTTTAACTATAGTGTAAATAGCAATGCTGTAATAATGTTAGTAGTTTTATCGATATGTTATGTAAATGTTTAACTTTAGTGTAAATAGCAATGCTGTAATAATGTTAGTAGTTTTATCGATATGTTATGTAAATGTTTAACTATAGTGTAAATAGCAATGCTGTAATAATGTTAGTAGTTTTATCGATATGTTATGTAAATGTTTAACTATAGTGTAAATAGCAATGCTGTAAGAGTGTTAGTAGTTTTATCGATATGTTATGTAAATGTTTAACTATAGTGTAAATAGCAATGCTGTAATAATGTTAGTAGTTTTATCGATATGTTATGTAAATGTTTAACTTTAGTGTAAATAGCAATGCTGTAATAATGTTAGTAGTTTTATCGATATGTTATGTAAATGTTTAACTATAGTGTAAATAGCAATGCTGTAAGAATTTTAGTAGTTTTATCGATATGTTATGTAAATGTTTAACTATAGTGTAAATAGCAATGCTGTAATAATGTTAGTAGTTTTATCGATATGTTATGTAAATGTTTAACTATAGTGTAAATAGCAATGCTGTAAGAATGTTAGTAGTTTTATCGATATGTTATGTAAATGTTTAACTATAGTGTAAATAGCAATGCTGTAAGAATGTTAGTAGTTTTATCGATATGTTATGTAAATGTTTAACTATAGTGTAAATAGCAATGCTGTAATAATGTTAGTAGTTTTATCGATATGTTATGTAAATGTTTAACTATAGTGTAAATAGCAATGCTGTAAGAATGTTAGTAGTTTTATCGATATGTTATGTAAATGTTTAACTATAGTGTAAATAGCAATGCTGTAATAATGTTAGTAGTTTTATCGATATGTTATGTAAATGTTTAACTTTAGTGTAAATAGCAATGCTGTAAGAATGTTAGTAGTTTTATCGATATGTTATGTAAATGTTTAACTATAGTGTAAATAGCAATGCTGTAATAATGTTAGTAGTTTTATCGATATGTTATGTAAATGTTTAACTATAGTGTAAATAGCAATGCTGTAAGAATGTTAGTAGTTTTATCGATATGTTATGTAAATGTTTAACTATAGTGTAAATAGCAATGCTGTAATAATGTTAGTAGTTTTATCGATATGTTATGTAAATGTTTAACTATAGTGTAAATAGCAATGCTGTAATAATGTTAGTAGTTTTATCGATATGTTATGTAAATGTTTAACTTTAGTGTAAATAGCAATGCTGTAATAATGTTAGTAGTTTTATCGATATGTTATGTAAATGTTTAACTATAGTGTAAATAGCAATGCTGTAAGAATGTTAGTAGTTTTATCGATATGTTATGTAAATGTTTAACTATAGTGTAAATAGCAATGCTGTAAGAATGTTAGTAGTTTTATCGATATGTTATGTAAATGTTTAACTATAGTGTAAATAGCAATGCTGTAAGAATGTTAGTAGTTTTATCGATATGTTATGTAAATGTTTAACTATAGTGTAAATAGCAATGCTGTAATAATGTTAGTAGTTTTATCGATATGTTATGTAAATGTTTAACTTTAGTGTAAATAGCAATGCTGTAATAATGTTAGTAGTTTTATCGATATGTTATGTAAATGTTTAACTATAGTGTAAATAGCAATGCTGTAATAATGTTAGTAGTTTTATCGATATGTTATGTAAATGTTTAACTATAGTGTAAATAGCAATGCTGTAATAATGTTAGTAGTTTTATCGATATGTTATGTAAATGTTTAACTATAGTGTAAATAGCAATGCTGTAAGAATGTTAGTAGTTTTATCGATATGTTATGTAAATGTTTAACTATAGTGTAAATAGCAATGCTGTAAGAATGTTAGTAGTTTTATCGATATGTTATGTAAATGTTTAACTATAGTGTAAATAGCAATGCTGTAATAATGTTTAGCCCTTAATTCTGCACCAAGAGTATCTAGAGGACCTAATACTGATTTATGAGGCGAGAATGTAAGTTTGAAGTTTGATAAAACTGTACTTTTGACTTCTATCATGTTGCCCCCTCCCCAAAAGTAGGCAATGCACGCAAGTTGTTTAAAATTGTAGATCATGTTAGTCTGTTAATGTCTTGTGACTCTAAGTCCATTGCTGGATGATCGACATTGTCTATGCTAAGCGGGTAATTTATACAATAATAAAAATACATTTCTAAAATGAAGGTAAATATAAACTCTGCATTTGTTGCGTATTTTTAAATAATGCTACGCTCTATTGTGATTTCATATGATTAGGCTAGGAATCATAATATGTCGTTATCAAGAGGTAAAAGATTCAAACCCAGTTTTCGTAGACCGATCACATTCTGGGATCACATTCTGGGATCACATTCTGGGGTCACATTCTGGGATCACATTCTGGGATCACATTGGGAAGAAATCGACGCTCGTTGAAATTAAACGTTCAAAACCTAATTAGACTTAGATAAAATCAAAATATATTTTCAAATCATATTATTTCAATTAATCTCATTGTTGAATTAGGATAAATTTACGTTTTGAAGATGTCAGTCTGATTTTTTCCAAGTCTAATCAGGTTTTAAATGTTTAATTTCAACGAGGTCAGTGCTGATATTACGTTCGATAAAAAAAATAATAAAAAAAATAGTATTTTATGTTAAATTGTAAAAGTTTGTGAATTATTTTTTTTGATATATTTTTTTTTTTACGGCGCATCGACAAATCTTGGCCATTAGCGCCGACATCCAGGGTGCAGCCAGGAATTTTCTCAGCGAGCCCTGAGATGAGAAAATTCCTGTCGCCGGTGGGGATCGAACCCACCATCTCCCGCTTATGAATCTAGCGCGCTTGCCAGTAGACCACGGGAGACCCCAATTATTATTATTAGGTGAAATTTAATAATGAGGGGAAACAAAAAACATCTGGCCAGACAAAGTTGTTTTACATTTTATTAGCTTTAAATTAAAAAGAATTGCTTTGAAATCAGTTAAGATTTGGATGCTGTAGCCTTTTTTTGAAAAACCGGAAAATTTGCTTGGCCCCACTGTGCGAAGTCTGGGCTATTAGTGCCGACATCCATGGTAGGGAAATTTCAGAGCGAGCTGTGACATGAGAACATTTCTGCTGCAGAAAATTTCCAGGACCGGATGCGCTAAGATGAGGCAGTTCCAGCGAGCAGGACTTTTTTTTATCTTGTAGAATTGCTGATGAATTGAAGTGATTTTTTAAAAATTCCTTCCTGAGCTACATTCTTGCGGAAAGAGCTAAAAAATGGCATGAGAGATGTATATGGGAGAGTAGAGAACATATGGTAGAGGGAAGCCCCGAGGATTTGCGGAATGGGAAATATGGGATGTAAGAAGGAGGAGAGGTGAAAAATCGAAAGGTCTCATGGGCAGAGATATGAAGGAGAGAGGAGGACAATATTGTGAGCTTCTCACGGCATTGTAAATATCATAACTGTTGGGGGCGGGGGCTCTTCCCCCCTTACCACAAGGCCCCTCCACAAGGTAACCCCCCTCCCCCCACGACCCTCGTTCTATACGAAACCCTTATTACAAAAGGTATCCCACATTCGGACGGCTTATCCTATCTCAAGCAGGATTATGAAATATACAAGTCCACTCTGTTTTGGACGTTTGTCCTATCGCTATGTATGCAGCCGCTTATTTGTAGGACATTCGGGTATTCTTCAGAAAATCAAAACAAAGGCCGTAGCCGGGTAAGCATGGGTTGGCGGCCCCAGAAAGGTTTTCGCTTGAAATTTGGAGGATTAAACTAGTCCCGTAAAAGTGGCCTAAAGCCAAATTTTCAGCTCTGAATTCACACCCCCCGTCGAATAAAAAAAAGAAAATCGATTTTTTTTTTTATTATTTATATCTCAGGATTGAGTTGTCGGATCAGAATGAATCAAAAATGAAAATACGCATCGTTCTTAAGGCCTTTAGAATAAAAATAATTCGGCTTTCGGTGAGATCGCGTTCAATTGTTTTTTTGTGTTTTTATTTTTTAATTATTTTTTTTACGGAGTATCCGTTTTGGTACAATCACCAAACCTTTTGTGAAAATTCTCTTACCATCCGTGTACTACCTCAATTTTTTCAAGAGTCTCCAAGCGGTACGCCATATTAAAAAAATCGATTCTATTTTGGCATATATTATGGCAAAGCAAGAGGGTGATATTTAATTGTAATTTATTAATTAATTATATATATATATATACATATATATATTTTCGACTATGTATAAAATGTTTGTTGACAAACATTATTATCCGTATTATCAATGGATTTTTTTTTTTTTTTTTTTTTTTTTTTTTTTTTGGGAGCAATCACACACGCATTAAACACGGACTCGGCCCGGTGTAGCGTGAACTAGTCCACTGAAAATGCTGGTCTGATTGTTCCACCGTGGCCCGGCCCGGACTCGACACGGTCTAGCGGGAATCAGCCTTTATTCGTACTCTGAAACCTTCGCTTATTTAAATAGAAAAGGAGCGGATTACAGATATGAAATGATTCTTAGTAGGACTACTTGTTTTATTTACACTATTTATTAACTTGATTCAGTGAAACTCAGACGTCACACACTTCGTTACCTGATAATCGTCTTAGTTGTGGAGCCGATGTATAAAATAAATAAATAATAGGATTAATCTAAACAATAACCATTGATAAAACGGAAATAATGGCCTAGCTGTCGAACCACCTAAAAAAAAAAAAATATATCCATTGATAATACGGATAATAATGTTTGTCGACAAACATTTTATACATAGTCGAAAATATATACATATATATATATATATATATATATATATATATATATATATAATTAATTATTAAATTACAATTAAATATCACCCTCTTGCTTTGCCATAATATATGCCAAAATAGAATCGATTTTTTTTGACTATGGCGTACCGCTTGGAGACTCTTGAAAAAAAATTGAGGTAGTACACGGATGGTAAGAGAATTGTCACAAGAAGTTTGGTGATTGTACCAAAACGGATACTCCTTAAAAACAAAATTATTAAAAAATAAAAACACAAAAAAACAATTGAACGCGATCTCACCGAAAGCCGAATTATTTTTATTCTAAAGGCCTTAAGAAAGATGCGTATTTTCATTTTTTATTCATTCTGATCCGACAACTCAATCCTGAGATATAAATAATCATAGCAATTTCGATTTTCTTTTTTTTATTCGACGGGGGGTGTGAATTCAGAGCTGAAAATTTGGCTTTAGGCCAGTTTTACGGGACTAGTTTAATCCTCCAAATTTCAAGCGAAAACCTTTCTGGGGCCGACAACCCATGCTTACCCGGCTACGGCCTTTATAGTGACACGATATTCCCCTGGAATACTTGTTACTTTTGCAGTGAACACTAGTAACATTCCTAACAAGACGAAGTAATGAACAAGCTGTTCTTTTGTATAGAAACATAGCGCTATCAACAACCCAGGATATGCAGACAATATTCACCACAAGCTGTTCTTTTGTATAGAAACATAGCGCTATCAACAACCCAGGATATGCAGACAATACTCACCACAAGCTGTTCTTTTGTATAGAAACATAGCGCTATCAACAACCCAGGATATGCAGACAATACTCACCACAAGCTGTTCTTTTGTATAGAAACATAGCGCTACCAACAACCCAGGATATGCAGACAATATTCACCACAAGCTGTTCTTTTGTATAGAAACATAGCGCTATCAACAACCCAGGATATGCAGACAATACTCACCACAAGCTGTTCTTTTGTATAGAAACATTGCGCTATCAACAACCCAGGATATGCAGACAATACTCAGCACAAGCTGTTCTTTTGTATAGAAACATAGCGCTACAAACAACCCAGGATATGCAGACAATACTCAGCACAAGCTGTTCTTTTGTATAGAAACATAGCGCTACAAACAACCCAGGATATGCAGACAATACTCACCACAAGTTGTTCATTTGTATAGAAACATAGCGCTACCAACAACCCAGGATATGCAGACAATACTCACCACAAGCTGTTCATTTGTATAGAAACATAGCGCTATCAACAACCCAGGATATGCAGGCAATACTCACCACAAGCTGTTCATTTGTATAGAAACATAGCGCTACCAACAACCCAGGATATGCAGACAATACTCACCACAAGCTGTTCATTTGTATAGAAACATAGCGCTACCAACAACCCAGGATATGCAGACAATACTCACCACAAGCTGTTCATTTGTATAGAAACATAGCGCTATCAACAACCCAGGATATGCAGGCAATACTCACCACAAGCTGTTCATTTGTATAGAAACATAGCGCTACCAACAACCCAGGATATGCAGACAATACTCACCACAAGCTGTTCATTTGTATAGAAACATAGCGCTATCAACAACCCAGGATATGCAGACAATACTCACCACAAGCTGTTCATTTGTATAGAAACATAGCGCTACCAACAACCCAGGATATGCAGACAATACTCACCACAAGCTGTTCATTTGTATAGAAACATAGCGCTATCAACAACCCAGGATATGCAGGCAATACTCACCACAAGCTGTTCATTTGTATAGAAACATAGCGCTATCAACAACCCAGGATATGCAGGCAATACTCACCACAAGCTGTTCATTTGTATAGAAACATAGCGCTATCAACAACCCAGGATATGCAGGCAATACTCACCACAAGCTGTTCTTTTGTATAGAAACATAGCACTATCAACAACCCAGGATATGCAGACAATACAGGTTAAAATGGCTGATTTTGTTCTTGTTTATCCTGCTAAATTATGCCAAAAATGCCCAACTTTTCCCCAATTGCATTTGCCGCCGACACGATGTTGAATCCGGAAGTAAGAAATTCAAAATTTCATGTTTTAGAACTCATTGATTACGAAAATAACGGTGGTTCAAATTTTTGGATCTTCAAATCGGTTCATTTTTGAGTCTGTGATAGAGCTAACAGACAAACATGTATACAAAATGTGGGCCTATTTCGGGAATGTGGTTGCCAGTGATTGTGTTAAAAAATCAACACACTGATAAAAGCATTTGTCAACTCAAAAAATGTTCTTCCATTGAATTATTGCTGATAACTCCAATGTTTGTGCCTTTGTTTAAGAATGTGTATCACTTCGGGCAATTATAAATTTTTTTCAGGCCTTTCGAGTATGAACAAAGAACCCACAAAAGTTTGAAGCCTATAATGTTGTTTCACGCCGACGGGGAATCTGTTAGAGTTGAGATAAGAATAATTAAGGTAAAAGGAGAAGTTAATTACGGCAGGTCGGTTTTAGGGAGACAAAGTTGCCGAAGGTGGACTTAGCTCGGCTAATTAAAGTCCAGCAAAGTCCACTTTGTAATTAGACCTGGATGGAATCTCTCGCTGCACCTTTCTATTTAGTATATTTATTTATTAAGAGTTTCGCAACTTTTGGTGACTTGCTCTTTAACATACATCAAGATATTACAAAATAAAATACTTTTTGCACATTGTGTATATAACAAGTCAGTACATTTTATGAGTATAGCTGGTACATTAGTGAGCTAATTAATAATAACAATAACATGTTTTATATAATATATTTCAGAATAACAATACGGTAATATAATAGATATTAAATAGAGTGTGAAGAAGGAAAAAAAAAAAGTTGTGGGGGGGGGTAGAAGAGGTAAGATTATATTGGAGATAGGGCTTTGTTTTTAAATCTAGCCTTAAATTAACTTAATTCGCTTCCCGTTCGGGCTGTCTCCCAGGGAAGTGTGGACTCTTCAGAGGAGGAAGGCTATTATAAAGGCTATTTCGTTCATTATTTTAAATTAACTTTAGGAGGTAAATTGGAGATAGGGCTAGATTTTTGAATATAGGTTGATTGTCTTTAAGTGAGTTAGTATGGTGTTAATATGTGGACTATTTTCGGCAAGTAAGTCGTGTAAGTCGTGAGGGATTGTTAGGTTCTCTCGTAATCTGCAGTCAGTAAGTATGTGTTTAACTGTTAATGTCTCGTTACAACATGCGCATGCAGGTCTGTCTTGTCGTTCCATTAGATAGGAGTGCGTTAGTAAACTGTGTCCTATGCGAAGTCTCGTAATAATAACTTGGTCTCGTCTTGTTAGGTTTTCTCTTGACCAGGTTCTTATTGTTTAGAGAGTTATTTTTAGAGTTTGTCCATTCTGTCTGCCAGTCGTATACTGTCTTATTTTCAGCTAGTTTGCATAGGTAAGTTGCTGTAATTTTGTTCAGGTCAGGTGTAGGTCTTTGAGTTGCAGTTTTCGCTAGTGAGTCTACTGTAGTGCTCTGTGAAATCCCTTCGTGTCCAGGTAACCAAAACATAGTGATATGTCTGTTCTTTGTTTGTAGTCGGAATAATTGTGTAAAAATCTCTATGACAATAGGGTGTGTGCTGTAAATGTTTTTCATTGAGTGTAAGGAACTTAATGAGTCAGTGCATATTGTTATGACGTCCGTGTCTGTATCTTCAATGTTTTTGAGTGCTAAAAGGATTGCGTGTAGTTCTGCTGTGTATACAGAAGTGTGATCGGGTAATCTTATGTGATAGGATTCGTTTCTTGTGATGGCGGCAGCACCAGTCCCGTAGTTAGTTTTTTGATCCTTCCGTAAATATGTAATGAGTGTTGTTATTTTGCACCTTTCTAGGGGAAGAGCCTCTTCAAATCCCACGTTGATGATGTGTGATGTATGGATTGGTAGTCAGGAATGGAAATTATAAAGATTTGTTACTGGCTTTACCTGAGAAGTATTGGTCTAATAGTCCAAGAGCCGGTAACCGCACGTTTCATGTAGTGTTTTGTGCACCTTGAAATTTTGTTATAATGTACCTCTTGGGTCGATGAGAAGGTACATATGAGTTAACTAGACTTACCGTGGAACACCAGGTACTGCATAGGGCAAAAGTTAAAAAAAAAATGTTGCCAAAAATACAGTTTTATTCAGAAGCCAACTACCTTTAATGTAAAATTAAGACAATTTTACAACGAATAATAAATAAGGCAGACACTTTTAAGGGGGATAACATGAAAAAAAAAAAAAAAAACTCAATTGTTTTTATTCTAATATTAAATGAGAGTTTTAATCACGCTTCCATTTAAACCGGAACAGCTGTACAAAATCATATGAGCAAGAACCAATGAGAGCACAGAGAATAACCACAACTGCGCGGTGCTGTCATTCACTCTTACTGTTACGCGCAGTGTATTTCAGCCTATCGTAGACAAAATTTATTTTCATGTTTCCTGATAATTATACCCCATAAAAGTGTCTGCCCTTTTGTAATTATTTTCAAATATGTTTATTGATGACACTGTTTAAATCGCAGCGCGAATAAAGCACTTCATTTAATATTAAAAATAGAAACTAGGTACTTTTTTTTTGTATTATTTATATTTCATCCCCCTAAAAAGGGTCTGCCTTATTTATTATTCATTGTAAAATTGCCTTAATTTGCATTTTATTTTTACATTAATGATAGTCGGCTTCTGAATAAAACACTATTTTTGGGCAATATTGTTTTGCACCTTTCCCCTATGCACAGTACCTGGTGTTCCAAGGTATGTCCAGGAAACACATATTTACCTTATTATCTACCCAAGACGTGCATTATAGCAAACTTTCAAGGTCCATAAAACTCTTCATGACGTACCTTGTAGGTGACCCTAGGCTTGTACGATACAATTTCGAGGGTGTAGCCTTTTTTCAAACACGAAACGTTGTTTGGCCCCACTGTAAGAGGGTACTTGGGAATCATTGCACAGACTTTACCTCTTAGACAATCGTTCACTTATTACGTTTGGCCCCACTATAAGAGGGTACTTGGGAATCATTGCACAGACTTTACCTCTTAGACAATCGTTCACTTATTACGTTCGGCCCCACTGTAAGAGGGTACTTGGGAATCATTGCACAGACTTTACCTCTTAGACAATCATTCACTTATTACGTTTGGCCCCACTGTAAGAGGGTACTTGGGAATCATTGCACAGACTTCACCTCTTAGACAATCGTTCACTTATTACGTTTGGCCCCACTGTAAGAGGATACTTGGGAATCATTGCACAGACTTCACCTCTTAGACAATCGTTCACTTATTACGTTTGGCCCCACTGTAAGAGGGTACTTGGGAATCATTGCACAGACTTCACCTCTTAGACAATCGTTCACTTATTACGTTTGGCCCCACTGTAAGAGGGTACTTGGGAATCATTGCACAGACTTCACCTCTTAGACAATCGTTCACTTATTACGTTTGGCCCCACTGTAAGAGGGTACTTGGGAATCATTGCACAGACTTCACCTGTTAGACAATCGTTCACTTATTACGTTTGGCCCCACTGTAAGAGGGTACTTGGGAATCATTGCACAGACTTCACCTCTTAGACAATCGTTCACTTATTACGTTTTGTCTAAATACTGTATACAACATTGATTCTGCATATGTGAGCTGTAATTTGACTTCTGTTACATTAAAAGTACCTTCAATGCACAAAAAACGTACGACATAACTTGAAAAAAAAAAAAGTTTTCCATTCCACTCACATTTTTAAAGAATTCTTTATAATCATGTTTGTATTAGGTGGATTTTCGATTTAGAGGGACTCAATAGAATATCTATGTGTATGTGTGCATATATATATATATATATATGTATATGTGTGTGTGTGTGTGTGTGTGTGTGTGTGTGTGTTAGCACTATCGTGGCTGCTGTTTTGGTCTTTACTCAACGAAACTTGGTGTATAGTACTCCCATGCTCTACTGGGAGTTGTGCTCGCCCCCTCCCCCGGGAGGGCGTTC
Organism: Gonocerus acuteangulatus; assembly: GCA_946811695.1. Classification (NCBI taxonomy): domain Eukaryota; kingdom Metazoa; phylum Arthropoda; class Insecta; order Hemiptera; family Coreidae; genus Gonocerus; species Gonocerus acuteangulatus. Next base: position 12,920,975 of record OX328125.1, read on the forward strand.
ACAATCTCCTTAGCCAGGGAGTGAGAGTACAGCGATGTCACGGTAGGACCGAACCCGGCGGAACCCAGGCCACGGGCAGGGATAAAAGCTACACCTCACCAAATAAACCTTGTAAATATTTCTGTTTCGCATTTACAAAAGTAAATAATTTATGAAAGTTAGTATTTTTGCTGGAGTCAATTGAGTATTCTATATATAATTTTCTTTACTTGTTGTTTAGAAAAAAAAAATAAATAATTAGAATATAAAAATAGTGAAAAAGGTGAGGTGAGAAGAACGATCCGAAGTAGAGGAGCAGAGGACAGCCGAGGACCCAGCACTAGCACTCTCTTGGAGTCTCTTACAGGCATGAGTAGTGGGATGTGTTGGGTTTACATAGCATGGCTTCCTTAGTACCCACCACATCCCACCATGGCTGGGACCATTCTGGTCTAGAGGCCGATGCAGAGGACAGCCCGAGGACCCAGCACTAGCACTCTCTTGGAGTCTCTTACAGGCATGAGTCGTGGGATGTGCTGGGTTTACATAGCATGGCTTCCTTAGTACCCACCACATCCCACCATGGCTGGGTCCATTCTGGTCTAGAGGCCGATGCAGAGGACAGCCCGAGGACCCAGCACTAGCACTCTCTTGGAGTCTCTTACAGGCTTGAGTCGTGGGATGTGCTGGGTTTACATTGCATGGCTTCCTTAGTACCCACCACATCCCACCATGGCTGGGACCGTTCTGGCCTAGAGGCCGATGCAAGGCCCCCGGACGCCACCACATCTCCACCCCGAATCGCTCCTCATTCAAACTAATTTTATATTGAAATCCAAATTACTAAAGCTATAATTTATCGAATAAACCTGTTGATTTTAAGAATTTTATCAATTCTGTTAAATTTGTTGAATCATCGCCTATAATTTCATCAATTGTTGTCCCTAGTTGATATTGTTTAGGGTTGCCACCCTAAAGATGCTTTTCTTCTTTTCAACTCTGCCAACAGTGGCGCCGTCTACCTCACCGGGGCGAACTACCCCCGGTCAAGTCGGGACAGACGAAGTCCACCCCGCTTGCACACAGCGTGTAGAGTCAAGAAGTCCACTCGCTTTCGCACAGCGTGTAAAGTGATTTTTTTGTTCCATTTCACCGGCTTTACTACCTATACTATGGCCGAGTAGTCACCGCAAACCACCGGGCCATGGAGGTGAGGAAGACACCAACTGACCAGAAATGAAGAAACAGGGAGAGATGCACCCCTTCTATCCAACAAGGCACCATCTACAGGTACCTATTTAATGTAATTTCATGGATCTTCAGCAGCCCATCTTCATCACCACTTCATCAGCTCACCATTAGTTCAACATCATCACTCCCACTACCTTCAAAATTTCATTAATATACTAACCATCATTTGTTTCTGATTTTGGCAATTTCCCCCACTCTTCATTTGTACTCAATGAATATAAATTATCTAGCATATTATTATTCAAACAGTCCACTTATTTATCCAGCCCAAAAATATTACTTCCACATCATACCATATAAAAAATGGTGGTGTGGCAATCTTTTTACAGATATAATTGTCTTTCCATGACGTATGATCGGCGACTGTTCCTTCATAAGCTTACAAGACCCTTCCCCCAGTGGGACCAATCGACATTTCCTGTTTTAAAAAATACTACAACCTCTAAATCTCAACCGATTTCAATGCATTTTTTTTTTAAATTAAAGCAAATAAAATTTAAAACAACTTCGCCAGGCCAGATTTTTTTATTTTTGTTTCCCTTGTTTATTAAATTACGTGTAAATAATTCACGAGCTCTTAAAATTGAACATACAATAATATTTTATTTGACATGTAACTTAATATTAGCGTTGATATCGTTCAAATTAAATATTGACCTCCTGATTAGGCTTGGAAAAAATCAGGCTGACCCATCTTTAAAACGTAAATTTATCTTAACCCATTTCGTCCCAAAGTTGCGTAAACGCAACATTATTTTTACGATTTTTTTTTCTCATGCGAATAAATATTTTAATTTAGTTTGAATAGTTTTTTCTAACAAGGCAACTCCTTAGAAAAAGGAAAACAATTCTTAAGCCCAAATAAAATGTTTTGTTAGTTTATTTTGTTTTTTTAATGTTGCTAGAAATATTGTATTGTGAAGTATGTTAGCAATTTTTCCAAAATATCTATGCATTTGTTAAACAAAAAAATTTTTTTTTGCTCTACTCATTATTTGAGCACATAAAAAAAGTTACCAATAAAAGTAATTGCGATCATAAATTTGCATTGCAATTCTGTGTCCCTGTGAATATAATGTTGCGTTTACGCAACTTTGGGAAAAGCTAGGCATATCATAAAATACCATGATTTTATTATAATATCGTTATTTATTTACTTTTTAAATTTTTTATTACTCTAAACAATATTTTTTATAACTTTGGCTTCAAATTGGAGCCATTTGGAGGTTAAAAAAATAAATTGAGTCAAAAAATTATTTTTTTGAAAATTTTTCGAGCATTGCACACGTAAAGTCAGCTAACATTTAATGTAGGTGAATCTTGTTTGTAATTATCATTAGCGACAACTTCTTCGTTGTTTATTACCTTACTTGACGATCAGATGGTTTCTTTCGCCATATTTTGGAATGCTCACAAAAGTTTCATAAAAATAATGGTTTGACTGAATTTATTTTTTCAAAATTGTAATTATGTTTTCAACTAAAGCCAAAGTTATATAAAATATTGTTTAGGGTAATATAACATTTAAAAAGTAAATAAATAACCATATTATAATAAAATCTTGGTATTTTCTGTTATGCCTAGCTTTTCCCAAAGTTGCGTAAACGCAACATGTTTTTTCTCCTAAACTATAATTGCTGATTTTTTTTTGGGGGGGGGGGGTTAAAATTAGATTAAATGAAATAATATGAATTTAATGGGTTAATGCAACAATTAGATTAACTGAAATCATATGAATTTAACGGGTTAATGGAACAATTAGATTAACTGAAATAATATGAATTTAATGGGTTAATGCACCAATTAGATTAACTGAAATAATATGAATTTAATGGGTTAATGCAAAAATTAGATTAACTGAAATAATATGAATTTAATGGGTTAATGCAACAATTAGATTAACTGAAATAATATGAATTTAATGGGTTAATGCAACAATTAGATTAACTGAAATGATATGCATTTTGAATGATTTAAAAATAGATTTTGATTTTTTCGTGTTTAATCAGGATATTAGTTTTTAATTTCAACAATATAAATGCCGATATTAAGTTAGATGAAAAATGAAATATTACTTTATATTCAATTGTAAAAGTTTTTGAATCATTTACTCGTAATTTAATAAACATGGTAAACTCAAAACAAAACTCTGGCTCGACGAAGTTGTTTTAAATTTGATTAGCTTTCATTTAAAAAAGCATCCATTGAAATCGGTTACGATTTAGAGGCTGTAGCCTTCTTGAAAGAAGATGTGTTGTTTGGCCCCACTGCCCGGCGGGAGTCGAACCCTATATTAAGTGTATTAAAGCCCCTATATACTTTCCTTGGTAGATATCCTAAGAGTCCTGTCATAGCTTGTAGAACCTTCGATAGTAATGTGTCCCTAAAATATGTATTGAAATCGGTTGAGATTTAGAGGCTGTAGAAACAAGATGTTGTTAGGCTCTTTGAAACAAGATGTGTTGTTTGGCCCCACTGCCCGGCGGGAGTCGAACCCTATATTAAGTGTATTAAAGCCCCTATATACTTCCCTTGGTAGATATCCTAAGAGTCCCGTCATAGCTTGTAGAACCTTCGATAGCAATGTGTCTCTTCCAATTCCCTTCTTCTCGAGTCTATGATCAGTGGCAGCTGTTCCCCCTCTTCCATCTTCTCTACCAATCATCTTTCGTTTCGGTGGATCGCTACAGACTTGATACACTTTAATCTTCATCTTCAGGGCCACTTAGTATTATTTTTATAATCTTTCTATCGTTTCCATCTGAATAATACATTATTAATTTATAATTTCCCACAACTAAGCTGAGTAACTCTTTATTTGGGTCAACGTTAATATTGAAAAAAAAAAGAAATAATAATTTATGAATAAACCATAAATAAAAAAAAGTCCGACTCGCAGGAACTGCGTCATCTTAGCGCGGTTCCAGTTTTTTTTTTTTTTTTTTTTTTTCCCGCACATCTACATCTAGGTCATTAGCGCCGACATCCAGGGTGTAGCGAGGAATTTCACCAGCGAGCCGTGGGATGATAAAATTCCTGCCGGAGGTTGGGAATCGAACCCACCATCTCCCGCTTATGAATCCAAGGCGCTAGCCATTAGACCACGGGAGACCCCGGTTCCTGTTCATATCCCTATTCTCATTTGAAAAGCATAGAATAGAAACAGATAATATTTTCCTCGGCCTTTGTTCAAAGGGTTTATACCTGGGGTCAGGTCCGCAAGACCCTAGAATCCTCTTCTACCGATACTTCATTTCATACGTTTCAATGAATTGGAAAATATCAAATATTTTCACACATTCCTGTGTTCTTTTACTATAGTAATAATTCTACAGATAAAATCAATTAAAAAATAAAATAAAAAAACCAACAGCATAAAGGCAATTGAAAATATTCAAAAGACGTCAACGAATCTTTTTCTCTTGGCAAGCTATATTTCTAACAATGAATTGTTTTTCATATTTTGCCTAATCTGTTTTATTGTAAAATACATTATCCAACTATAAGCAATTAAAAAATAACAAGGAATAAAAACAGACAAAAAGAACAGTTCGAATAAGCAAAATCAATCACTTTAATGTTTCAAGCACTTATTTCTCCGATTGACATCGCCTAATCAAAACTTTCATCAGAACCTTTTTTGTAGAGCATTTAGTAAGCTTTCTAATGGTATTCTTTCGTTTGCCAAGATTCTCAACCTTTTTCGAGATATTAAGGAAAATATACAAAGTTACCAAAACTTTTTGTCTGTTAATAAAATATTTTATTCTAACCCTTCCTTAACTCCAAACGTAACCAAAATTTCAACATATTAGTTTGATGAAAGTAGAACATGCAGAAAATGTTTCAACTGAATCCCATGATTCTAAGTACCCAAACCAAAAACGGTATTCAAAAAATATTTTTCCAATTTTCTCGAAAACGGTTAAAGCTATCGCCTTGAAAATGGTTTCATTCGTTTTCCTAGCCCAGGAATCATATAAAACGAGTACTTAGAAGCTTATGAACTCAAAAACGTAAGCGTTACGATTTTTTTTGCGCGAATTTCGCCCCAAACGCCATCTTCCAGTAGGCGGATTCTGCTGGTTAACGAACTTGACCTTTCAAATTGGACGAAGGATTTTTGTACCAAATTTCATCAAAATCGGACCATTCGTCTTCTAGCTAGAGAGCGAACAGACAAATATATATATATATATATATATATATATATATATATATATATATAAATATATACATATATATATATATATACAAATTTGAACCACCGTTATTTTCGGTCTCTAGGGGTTCTGAAACGCGAAATTTTCTAGTCGGCACTTCCGGATTGTTTCATTGTATCAACCATATAAGCGGGGTTCCTCCCTATGGGGGAGGGAGGAACCGCGCTAAAAAAGAAACTATGAATGTTCCGGTGGACGAATTCTGCTAGTTAACGATCTTGACCTTTCAAATCGGTGGAAAATATTTTTGTGCTAAATCTTAACACACATATATATATATATATATATATATATATATATATATATATATATATATTTATATATATATATATATATATTTATATATATATATATATATATTTATATATATATATATATTTATATATATATATATATATATATATATATATATATATATATATATATATATATAGAGAGAGAGAGAGAGAGAGAGAGAGCCAGATGCATAAAAAGTAGCAATTTTTTGTGTAGCTCAAGAGTATGAGCTTAAGATCACCATAGATTTTCCAAGAGGTCTGCCATCTTTGCCTATTTTCCTTCATTTGAACCATATGACCAACGGGAATAGAAAAAAATCCGACTCGCAGGAACTGCATCATCTTAGCGCGGTTCCTGTTCATATCACTATTGTCATTTGAAAAGCTTAGAATAGAAACAGATAATATTTTCCTCGGCCTTTGTTCACAGGGCTTTATGACTTTACCTGGTTGGGTCCGCCAGACCCTAGAATCCTCTTCTACTGATACTTTCATTTCATACGTTTCAATGAATTGGAAAATATCACACTTTTTCACATATTCCTGCGTTCTTTTACTATAGTAAAAAGTCTACAAATAAAATCAATTAAAAAATAAAATAAAAAAACCAACAGCATAAAGGCAATTGAAAATATTCAAAAGACGTCATCGAATCTCTTTCTCTTGGCAAGCTATATTTCTAACAATGAATTGTTTTTCTTATTTTACTTAATCTGTTTTATTGTCAGATACATTATCCAACCATAAGCAATTAAAAAAATAACAAGGAATAAAAACAGACAAAAAGAACCGTTCGAATAAACGAAATCAATTACTTCAAAGTTTAAGCACTTATTTCTCCGATTGACATCACCTAATCAAAATTTGTTTCAGAATCTCTTTTGTAGATAATTTAGAAAGCTTTCAAAAAATTTCTATCCACTTACCACGATTTCCCAACTGTGTCCGAGATATTAATGAAATTATAAGAAGTTCCCGAACCTTTTCATGTCTGTTCATAAAATATTTTATTCTCACCCTTCCTTAACTCCAAACGTAACCAAAAGTTTAACATATTAGTTTTGATGAAATTCAAACATGCAAAAAATGTTTCAACTGAATCCTATGATTCTAAGTAACCAAACGAAAAACTTGATTTAACAAATTTTTTTCCGATTTTCTCAGAAACGGTTAAAGCTATCGCCTGAAAAACGGTTTCATTCGTTTTACTAGCCCAAGAAGCCTATGAAACGAGTACTTACAAGCATATGAACTCAAATACGTAAGCGTTACGATTTTTTGCGCGAATTTCGCCCCAAACGCCATCTTCCAGTGGGCGGATTTTGCTGGTAAACGACCTTTCAAATTGGACGGCGGATTTTTGTACCAAATTTCATCAAAATTGGACCATTAGGGACGCCAGAAATCCGCGAACAGACAAATATATATATATATATATATATATATATATATATATATATATATATATATACAAATTTGAACCACCGTTATTTTCGGTCTCTAGGGGTTCTGAAACGCGAAATTTTCTAGTCGGCACTTCCGGATTGTTTCATGAGAACAACCTTATAAGCGGAGTTCCTCCCTATGAAGGGAGGAACCGCGCTAAAAGTCCCTTATACCTCATGACGCAATCCGGAAGTGCCGAATAGAAAATTTTACGTTTCAGAACCCCTAGAGACCGAAAACTACGGTGGTTCAAATTTGTATATATATATACAAATTTTATCCTTATCCCATACTTTTATACCGAAATAATGCTGATAGGGAGTTGTTATTGTGCTGTTATTTATGAGAAATGTTATTACACTACAAATATACCAACAATTATTCAAACCAGAAATTCTGCACAGCAAAACTATATAAAACTCACAGTCACAATAACAGTATGCTTATGACTTACAAACTGTTGAAGAGTAATTGCATTTTGTTATTTGATATGTAAAGAAACACTCAAATCAATTCCCTCGCATTGAAAATGTTGTCTCTAAAAAATTAAATTGTATTCAGCAGATGGAAATACAAACACATTAACTATTTTTGAGCCCGAAACATTTTTATTGATGCCCAGTGCTATTTGTGCAGATTCTTTGCTCTATCAGAACTGTTTTGGGGTTCTAATGCGCCGTAGAAAATTTCATGAATTGAAGGAAGATCTAGAATAGTTTTTATTTTGGTTCATAGTAAATAGTTTATCCTAATAATTGGAAGTATGGTGAAAATGTTGAGCTTCAAACCATAAATGAAACCATTTAAGGAATTTCTGAAGCATATCCCAAACAAAATTAAATTGAAAAAGGAAAAAGAAATATTTTCACGCCCCGACCGTAAAATAAAAAAAAATCAATGAGCGAATCCCCTTGTTTATCCAATAAACAGGAGGGAGAATAAAATGCCTTCCGTACTTTTATATTTAAAACATAAAATTCGTAGGCCCCCCTTCCCTGATAAGCATGAACGTCGGACGGGAGAAGCAATTTTTGAAATGGAGTAATTTAAAAAAAGAGGGCTGAGAGCCTGACTGGGGGTAGATGGTAGTGGGGGGGGGGGGGTTCTAGCGGGAAATGTATTGTTGCCGGGAGATGGTGATAACAGACTCCCGCCAAAAATAGGGCCTTCTGTAAGGACTGGCTTTCTTACAGGATTCCTTCTCTATTTGCATGAATAGCAGTCTGTTTCTTATATTATATCTGGTATCTATAAACACATAGGGGCGTGGAATAATAGAACTTAATGTTTATCTGGATATTAAGCAGATAGCAGGGTTTATTTATTAAAACTCCTTGAAAGCGGTAACGATAAGAGTTATACTTATGATAGAATTACACACAGATAAATGATACAGCTTAACATATGATAGAATTTTACATAGACAGGCGATAGAGCTTTACATATGATAAAATTTTATATACATAGGCAACAGAGCTTTACATATGATGGAATTTTACATAGATAGAGCTTTACATATGATAAAATTTATATACATAGGCAACAGAGCTTTACATATGATGGAATTTTACATAGATATGCGATAGAGCTTTACAAATGATAACATTTTGTGTGTACATAGATAACAGATCTTTACACGTGATGGAATTTTACATAGATAGGCAATAGAGCTTTACATAAGAAAAACATTTATGTGCATAGATAACAGAGCGTTACATACCTATAATAGAATTTTACATAGATAGGCGATAGAGCTTTACAAATGATAACATTTTGTGTGTACATAGATAACAGATCTTTACACGTGATGGAATTTTACATAGATAGACAATAGATCTTTACATATGAAAAACATTTATGTGCATAGATAACAGAGCGTTACATACCTATAATAGAATTTTACATAGATATGCGATAGAGCTTTACAAATGACAACATTTTGTGTGTACACAGATAACAGATCTTTACACGTGATGGAATTTTACATATATAGGCAATAGAGCTTTACATATGAAAAACATTTATGTGCATAGATAACAGAGCGTTACATACCTATAATAGAATTTTACATAGATAGGCGATAGAGCTTTACAAATGATAATATTTTGTATACATAGATAACAGAGTTATATATAAGATGAAATTTTTACATAAATAGGCAATAGATCTTTACAAATGATAACATTCTACATACACAGATAACAGAGCTTTACATATGATAGAATTTTACATAGATAGGCGATTGAGCTTTACAAATTATTACATTTTATGTACATAGATAACATCTCTTTACATTTGATAGAATTTTACATAGATAGGCGATTGAGCTCTACAAATTATAAAATTTTATATACACAGATATCAGAGTATTACATATGATGGAATTTTACATAGATAGGCGATAGAGCTTTACAAATGATAACATTTTGTATACATAGATAAACGTGATATCTTTACACGTGATGGAATTTCACATAGATATGCAATAGAGCTTTACATATGAAAAAAAAATTATACACAAAGATATCAGAGTTTTACATATGATGGAATTTTACATAGATAGGCGATAGGGCTTTACAAATGATAACATTTTGTAGACACTGATAACAGAGCTTTACATATGATAGAATTTTACATAGATAGACAAAAGAGCTTTACATATGAAAAACGTTTATATACTCAGATAACAGAGTTTTGTATATGATAGAATTTTACATAGATAGTCGATTGAGCTTTAAAAATTAAAACTTTCTTTATACACAGATAACTGAGCTTTACATATGATAGAATTTTACATAGATAGGCGATAGTGCTTTGCAAATGATAACATTTTATATACACAGATAACAGAGCTTTACATATGATAGAATTTTACATAGATGAATGATTGAAGTTTACTTATGACAGAATTTTACATAGATAGACGATTGAGCTTTACATATGATATATGTGAGAGCTTTGCATATTATTCAATTTTCCATTGATCGATGATAAAATTTGCATGTGATTTATTAGATATATCATATGATATGTTAGATAATAATACATAGATAAATGTTATAGCTTTGCGATTGATAAATTGTAACATAGATAGATGTTATAATTTTACATATGGTACAATTTTTAATTTTAATTTTTATAAATGTTAACTCATAATTACTGATTATTTTGTTACAGGTAAGTTAAGCATTCGCCATTCAAAATTATTTAACCCGTGTGAGCTGTTGAGGTAAGTAACTAATAATACAATTTAATGCGTAAATATTTATGACTCTCTGGATTACATTGATTTTAACTATTGAAATATAGACATGTATTAATCAGAATAGGTATTGAGCACAAATTATTTCACTTTATAAAGAGAAAATTACTTAATTAAGAGAATAATTAAATTAATAAAGAATATATTTAATAATTCTCGTACTCATATATAAAAAAAAAAAAAAAAAAAAAAAAAAAATCAGTCCCGTAACAGGCCACGTGGGCCCTGAGGGGCAGATACTATAGAGGTATCTGATTCATGACCATACGGCACATTAGGGAGATAGTGTGTTCAGAACTATGCTCCGGCCGTCTGATTTTCCCCTTGGCTGCTTCGACTGCCTAGAGTCATTAGCACCCAAGGTACCCATTATTAAATTAATTAAAGGCTGGGTTGGCCTAGGGACGGTCAGGGAGGCCGAATTCAACCAATGAACGAAGACACTAGAAGAAAAAATCTTTAGTTCTTGCTCGGGATTTGAACTCAGGCCTCCAGCTTATTAGTCCAGTGCTCTACCACTGTGCTAAACTCGCCCCACTCATATATAAATATATATATATATATATATATATATATATATATATATATATATATATATATATATATATATATATATATATGAGTGTGTACCTATTGATGTTTGTATGTGTTAAACAAATAATATATTTTTTTAGACAGGAAAAACGTTCCTTCATCATTTTTGAGCACCCCAAACCGAAATTATATCATTCTAGGAAATGGTTTAGGATATTTTGTTGAAAAACAACTCACTAAAAAACACAAAACGTCAAGACCAGGATATAAGTATTATGTATAATAGCGAAATATTCTCTTTATTATCATTAAAGAATTGTTATAGAACAATTATTCATTCTAAATATCTATTAGAGTTACCATTTTGAAACTAAGAAGAGACTAAAAAATTGTAGTTATTATGATTTCAACGCTATTCCTATACAGGGTGGCCCAGATAAGCGCGCCACAAGAGAAATAACTACTAAACGGTTTGAGATATCAAAATTTTTCTAAGGGGCAAAGTTGTAGTTCTATAAAATGGTAATTAACACCTAGGAACAACCCTTGGAAATGATACAACCCTTGGAAATGATACAACCCTTGGAAATGATACAACCCTTGGAAATGATACAACCCTTGGAAATGATACAACCCTTGGAAATGATACAACCCTTGGAAATGATGCAATCTTTGGAAATGATACAACCCTTGGAAATGATACAACCCTTGGAAATGATACAACCCTTGGAAATGATACAACCCTTGGAAATGATACAACCCTTGGAATAGCACTTCTAAGGGCTCAAATAGGCCTTTGAAGGGAATTAGCCCACCTTGACAAAAATACTATTTAAATAAATTCAAGTGCCTTTTTTTGGAATTTCAGATGAGGAATACATGAAAATTAAAACGTTAGGATTTACAGAGAACTACTTGACGCATCGAAACCCCGTTTGCACGGCTCTTCTTTATTGTTAGTACATTTAAAAAACATAATGCAAATTATGGGTAAAGAGGAAACCCTTCCATCAAAGGCTTATTTGAGCCCTTAGAAGTATTATTTTCTCATTTCCGAGGGCACTGTTTTATAAATCTTGCCGAGAACTACAACTTTGCCCTTAGAAAAATTTTCATATCTCAAACCGTTTAGTAGTTATTTCTCTTGTGGCGCACTTATCTGGTCCACCCTGTATATGTGTAAAGAAAAACTGAGGGATTGAGAAGTGAGAAGAGAGCGGTAGTATTGATGGAATGGTGCGAGGTTTATGCCGCACATGAGATGGGCAGGAGCAAAATTCAATTCGTTCTGCCCCCGTTTGTTGAAATCTCTGCTCTCTATCTCGGCCCTTTGTATGCCTTACTCACTTACCTTGTATTCATCTTTCTCGGTCTCTAGGGTTCACTCGGGGGACAATCTACAGTCTACGGGGTTCAAAGGCTGATGGAACAACTTGCATCCTCCACGTCGTGTAGTGTTCACTCGGGGGACAATCTACAGTTCTACGGGGTTCAAAGGCTGATGGAACAACTTGCATCCTCCACGCCGTGTAGTGTTCTCTCAATGGACAATATACAGTCTACGGGGTTCAAAGGCTGATGGAACAACTTGCATCCTCCACGCCGTGTAGTGTTCTCTCAATGGACAATATACAGTCTACGGGGTTCACAGGCTGATGGAACAACTTGCATCCTCCACGTCGTGTAGTGTTCACTCAGGAGACAATCTACAGTCCACTCGGGTGTAAAGTGTGAAGTGTGCACCTGATGAGACTTTCCGAGTTCACCCTCCACTAACTGGATGCGGTCACCTGTGTGATAATAATGAAACCGATATTTTTCTCTGGTTCTAGCTAATCTCCTAACGCTGCATCCCGTATGAGTTAGTAACCCACTACTCATATCAGTTCTTCCTTGTGATTCTAGTAGTCCAGCCGTGTTCTATCCACTCAATCTTGTGTGATTTCCTTCGTTTCCGATCTAATAACACGGCACGTGTCAGTGATTCTAGTATTCCAGCCGTGTTCTATCCACTCTATCTTGTGTGATTTCCTTCGTTTCCGATCTAATAACACGGCACGTGTCAGTGATTCTAGTAGTCCAGCCGTGTTCTATCCACTCTATCTTGTGTGATTTCCTTCGTTTCCGATCTAATAACACGGCACGTGTCAGTGATTCTAGTTTTCCAGCCGTGTTCTATCCACTCTATCTTGTGTGATTTCCTTCGTTTCCGATCTAATAACACGGCACGTGTCAGTGATTCTAGTAGTCCAGCCGTGTTCTATCCACTCTATCTTGTGTGATTTCCTTCGTTTCCGATCTAATAACACGGCACGTGTCAGTGATACATCCCCCCTTCACTCTCTCGTTTTGTTCACTTCTCTATACAGTAGTCGTTCTAGTAGCCGTGTTATATTTTCCTTTCAGCTTTTAAAGTGAGTAAAAAAAAAAAAAAAAAAACAAAACTTTCGCTTGAAGAAAAAATCAAAATACTAAGAGAAGTTGATGACAACCCCAACGAAACAAAAATAGACATAGCTAAACGGTTGAAATTACGTTTGTCACCCTTTGCGACTATTATCGATAAGAGGAAAGGAATCGAGGAGAATTTTGTGATATGTAACTTGAAAATATAATTATGTACAATGTTATCTAACAACAAAATATGTACAAACAAAAGAATTGTGACTTTCTTTGACGAATTTATTTTATTTTAAACATAGTAAAATTCAGTTATACGAAATACTCACTTATAAGAAACATTTTCCGTTCCCCCTCACAATCGTATAAGTGAGACTCCACTGTATTTCACAATTCCTTAATATAAGTAACTAATAATTTATTGATTAATTAAATAATTGCCTACTGCCTAATCTTTACTCTTCATAGTTAAACCATATCTTGATTCTTCGAGTTACTGACCCCGTATTGAATTTTCGCCAGAATCTGTTGCTCTACGAGAGGAAGTCAAGCAAAAGCTTCGCATAAAGACTATTCTAAGATTGGTGTTGGTTCTATTCCTGAAGGGAACACGTGGCTTCAAACATCTCCTAACAATAACAAACATAATCGATTCTAGATCTTTCAGCTGCGTCAGCCACTATCGAGTTATATCCGACTAGCCTCCTTCAAACATACACCAGCAGGCTATTTTTAGGACTCCTGGTTAGTTTTTAGGCGCTTATCAATATCAAGAGGAATTTGTTCTCCATGTTATCATAAGAAACCTGATTTTTATATATTCTTTGAAAACAGAAATCATTCGTGAAAAATACATACGCAGACTACTGGAAATGAATTGTTTTAATAAAAAGTCCGACTCGCAGGAACTGCGTCATCTTAGCGCGGTTCCAGTTAATTTTTTTTTCTTACGGCTCATCTACATCTAGGTCATTAGCGCCGACATCCAGGGCTTAGCGAGGAATTTTACCAGCGAGCCGTGGGATGATAAAATTCCTGCCGGAGGTTGGGAATCGAACCCACCATCTCCCGCTTATGAATCCAAGGCGCTAGCCATTAGACCACGGGAGACCCCGGTTCCTGTTCATATCCCTATTCTCATTTGAAAAGCATAGAATAGAAACAGATAATATTTTCCTCGGCCTTTGTTCAAAGGGTTTTATGGCTATAGCTGGGGTCGGGTCCGCAAGACCCTAGAAACCTCTTCTACCGATTCTTCATTTTATACGTTTCAATGAATTGGAAAATATCAAAAATGTTCACATATTCCTGTGTTATTTTACTATAGTAATAATTCTACAGATAAAATCAATTAGAAAATAAAATAAAAAAACCAACAGCATAAAGGCAATTGAAAATATTCAATAGACGTCAACGAATCTTTTTCTCTTGGCAAGCTATATTTCTAACAATGAATTGTTTTTCTTATTTTGCCTAATCTGTTTTATTGTAAAATACATTATCCGACTATAAGCAATTAAAAAATAACAAGGAATAAAAACAGACAAAAAGAACAGTTCGAATAAGCAAAATCAATTACTTTAATGATTTAAGCACTTATTTCTCCGATTGACATCGCCTAATCAAAACTTTCATCAGAACCTTTTTTGTAGAGCATTTAGTAAGCTTTCTAATGTTATTTTTTCGTTTGCCAAGATTCTCAACCTTTTTCGAGATATTAAGGAAAATATACAAAGTTACCAAAACTTTTTGTCTGTTAATAAAATATTTTATTCTAACCCGTCCTTAACTCCAAACGTAACCAAAATTTCAACATATTAGTTTTAATGATAGTAAAACATGCAGAAAATGTTTCAACTGAATCCCATGATTCAGAAACCAAAAACGGTATTCAAAAAGTATTTTTCCAATTTTCTCAAAAACGGTTAAAGCTATCGCCTTGAAAATGGTTTCACTCGTTTTCCTAGCCAAAGAAGCCTATAAAACGAGTACTTACAAGCTTATGAACTCAAAAACGTAAGCGTTACGATTTTTTTTGCGCGAATTTCGCCCCAAACGCCATCTTCCAGTGGGCGGATTCTGCTGGTTAACGAACTCGACCTTTCAAATTAGACGAAAGATTTTTGTACCAAATTTCATCAAAATCGGACCATTCGTCTGGGAGCTACAGAGCGAACAAACAAATATATATATATATATATATATATATATATATATATATATATATATATATATATATATATATATGTTTGATGTTATTTTTCGTCGCTGGGATAGTATTTTTAGATGGAACGGCATTTTTCTCCAGCGGTGGTACTCCTCCTCAATTCTTCCCGGAATATTTCGATGGATTCATCTCCATCTTCTTCAGCCAGGTACTTGTTTCTTCCTCGGTGGTAGCCAAGGGAATGACATTTTTCTCGATCTGGGCTCCTTTTCTCCCCTCTAGCCACAGTATCGGCGGACGAATGGTGTTGAAGCTCCCTGGTGTAGTTGGGATTCTGTCCGTTGGCAGCGCTGATGGTATTGCGTCTTTTTTTTTCTCCTCCTGCTTCTATTTTCCTCGCCGTAAGGTTTTATATGTTTGATGTTATTTTTCGTCGCTGGGATAGTATTTTTAGATGGAACGGCATTTTTCTCCAGCGGTGGTACTCCTCCTCAATTCTTCCCGGAATATTTCGATGGATTCATCTCCATCTTCTTCAGCCAGGTACTGGTTTCTTCCTCGGTGGTAGCCAAGGGAATGACATTTTTCTCGATCTGGGCTCCTTATCTCCCCTCTAGCCACAGTATCGGCGGACGAATGGTGTTGAAGCTCCCTGGTGTAGTTGGGATTCTGTCCGTTGGCAGCGCTGATGGTATTGCGTCTTTTTTTTTTTCTCCTCCTGCTTCTATTTTCCTCGCCGTAAGGTTTTATATGTTTCCCTTGGCTACCACCGAGGAAGAAACAAGTACCTGGCTGAAGAAGATGGAGATGAATCCATCGAAATATTCCGGGAAGAATTGAGGAGGAGTACCACCGCTGAAGAAAAATGCCGTTCCATCTAAAAATACTATCCCAGCGACGAAAAATAACATCAAACATATAAAACCTTACGGCCAGGAAAATAGAAGCAGGAGGAGAAAAAAAAAGACGCAATACCATCAGCGCTGCCAACGGACAGAATCCCAACTACACCAGGGAGCTTCAACACCATTCGTCCGCCGATACTGTGGCTAGAGGGGAGAAAAGGAGCCCAGATCGAGAAAAATGTCATTCCCTTGGCTACCACCGAGGAAGAAACAAGTACCTGGCTGAAGTAGATGGAGATGAATCCATCGAAATATTCCGGGAAGAATTGAGGAGGAGTACCACCGCTGGAGAAAAATGCCGTTCCATCTAAAAATACTATCCCAGCGACGAAAAATAAC
Organism: Gonocerus acuteangulatus; assembly: GCA_946811695.1. NCBI lineage: Eukaryota > Metazoa > Arthropoda > Insecta > Hemiptera > Coreidae > Gonocerus > Gonocerus acuteangulatus. Next base: position 12,937,759 of record OX328125.1, read on the forward strand.
ATCAAACATATAAAACCTTACGGCGAGGAAAATAGAAGCAGGAGGAGAAAAAAAAAAGACGCAATACCATCAGCGCTGCCAACGGACAGAATCCCAACTACACCAGGGAGCTTCAACACCATTCGTCCGCCGATACTGTGGCTAGAGGGGAGAAAAGGAGCCCAGATCGAGAAAAATGTCATTCCCTTGGCTACCACCGAGGAAGAAACAAGTACCTGGCTGAAGAAGATGGAGATGAATCCATCGAAATATTCCGGGAAGAATTGAGGAGGAGAACCACCGCTGGAGAAAAATGCCGTTCCATCTAAAAATATATATATATATATATATATATATATATATATATATATATATATATATATATATATACAAATTTTAACCACCGTTATTTTCGGTCTCTAGGGGTTCTGAAACGCGAAATTTTCTAGTCGGCACTTCCGGATTGTTTCATTGTATCAACCTTATAAGCGGTGTATCCCTATCGGGGTGGGAGGAACCGCGCTAAAAAGGAAATTATATCTAGAAATTAAAATGAGAAATAATACGGAAGTGCCAACGGCCATAGCCACGTTGAATGCAACGGTTCCCGTAGATCACCGAAGTTAAGCAACGTTGAGCGTGGTCAATACCTGAATGGGTGACCGAGCACGCGCTGTTGGTGCCATAAAAGGGTGACAACCTGTAGATGGCCCAGCGTTAATAGACCAATAGCTGATACCCGTTAAACACCAAAAAAATTTTTAAAAAATACGGAAGTAACAATAAAACATTTATTAATCGACTTCCTTCTTATAACGATCTTGGACATACCGCGGGACATTCCTGACCTACTTACTGATGGTAAGTAGGACAAAATATAAAAATCTGATAACTCTTTAATTTTTGAACTAGGTTAATGATTTTACGTTTTATCTAATATTTCAATTGTTGTGTTTTTTTTCTATTTATTTTTTTTTAATTACTATTTATATAAGTAAATATTAATACAGTGTACTTAACTGGCGCAGGATAATAACATATCTATAAAGAGCATGTAGCTACAAAGTGACTCGATGCAATTCACCCCAAAGTGACTCGATGCAATTCACCCCAAAGTGACTCGATGCAATTCACACCAAAGTGACTCGATGCAATTCACCCCAAAGTGACTCGATGCAATTCACCCCAAAGTGACTCGATGCAATTCACCCCAAAGTGACTCGATGCAATTCACCCCAAAGTGACTCGATGCAATTCACCCCAAAGTGACTCGATGCAATTCACCCCAAAGTGACTCGATGCAATTCACCCCAAAGTGACTCGATGCAATTCACCCCAAAGTGACTCGATGCAATTCACCCCAAAGTGGTGCATCGATAAACAAAAATAAATAATTAAAATTAGGAATATTAATTATAATAAAAATTTATCATGGTGCCAATTAAGTAATTAACAAGCCTATTTAAGAAAAAAAAATCTCACCTAAGCGTTACGAATCATTTTGCTGCAATTTTGCCTAAAAAACGTGATCCTATAGTTCTGCTTATTGTCGAACTTGACCTTTCAATCGGTCGATTTTTCATTCAGTAAAATAGCTAATTTTTATAACCGTTGTTTATTTATGAAAAATGTCGTTGTCATTGGGTCGGGGTTATAAGCAGGTTTCGTCCCTAAGGAGGAAGGGATAAACGTGCTAAAAACGTATGTTCTACGCGTTTTTTTTTCGATCAAAAACCCATGTACCAATGGACAGAGTCTGCTGGATAACGAACTTGACCTTTGAAATCAGAAAATCTATTTTTGTCCCGAATATGATCAAAATCAATTTTTAGAAACCTAGAGGGCGAACAGGCACGAATTTTTGGACCACCTTAATTTTTGGAATGTATAGGTTCTAAAACATGGACCATTCTAGTCGGAATTTCAGGATTATTCATACCATAATAGAAAAATATTTAAATTCTTATTATCATAGAATATAAATATTTTCTACAGTAGATAGCTGATAATAGATTATTATAATTCTATTCCCGATATCAGCGTTCGATCCTTGAAGATATAAGATTTCTTCGTTGAATGCAAATTTGCGAAGAGATAGCTGTAGATGTACCTGTTGCCACCGACCTACTGCTCACCTTAAGAGATGGGGAAATGAAAAACTCTCTTAGAATTCTCTCTCTTTAGAAGAACTTCTCGCATATTCGATAAGCTACCTGTTAGGGACTCTTTCTTCTTTTTGCAAAATCCAAGTAATGGTTCTTCTTTCTATTATTCCATGTTATTCTACTGGATTTAGTTCTTTTAAACTCTTAGAACGTTGAAATGATTTTGAAAATAAATGTTTTTGAAAATCATTAGAATATCAGTCTGTACCGTAAGAAATGTCAGTTTTGGACTTGTTGATTTCCTTCAAATGTCTTGAAACTGTCGTGGCTCCTAATCCGAGTTCTTTGGCATATTCCCTAGTGCTTTTTCAGGGACAAGCTTCAACCCTTTCTTTCAGGTGGTCATTGTCAAGCTTGGTTTCTGGCCTTCCTCGCTCCTCGTTGTCAAGGTTAAAATTTCCACTTCGAAACCTGGAAAACCACCGGTAAACAGTTCGTTCATTCACCTTTCCCTCCCCGAACGCCGTGTTTATGTTCACACACGCCTCAACAGCGCTATGACTGAGCTTAAATTCAAAACGAAAAATAATAATGAAGTCATAATTTCAGTTTTATTTTGTTCTCAGAGGATCGTTCTCACAACACAGTACGCAAGTTGCTGATTAAATAATAGGAATAAAAGAGCTTTAATTCTATATGAATAACAATGATGTTTGTAAATAATGAAATAAAAAAGGGAAAGGATTAAATCGCAAAGTAAACAATACTGACATTTCATACGGTACAGCCTGATACTCAAACTAAAAGAACCTTTGAATGACTATAAAATATATCTAATAAGTTACCAGAAACTTCGTGTTTGTATTCTATTTTCATCAATGGCTAGACAAATCGTACTTAGCTTTCCTTTAACAGTTCCGAATTATCCATTGATAAAATCGGGCCACGTCTAGGCTGATAATATCTACTAGGTAACAGCTGTTTAAAATCGACAGTTTTAGGGTAAATGTCTACTAGGTAACAGCTGTTTAAAATCGACAGTTTTAGGGTAAATGTCTACTAGGTAACAGCTGTTTAAAATCGACAGTTTTAGGGTAAATGTCTACTAGGTAACAGCTGTTTAAAATCGACAGTTTTAGGGTAAATGTCTACTAGGTAACAGCTGTTTAAAATCGACAGTTTTAGGGTAAATGTCTACTAGGTAACAGCTGTTTAAAATCGACAGTTTTAGGGTAAATGTCTACTAGGTAACAGCTGTTTAAAATCGACAGTTTTAGGGTAAATGTCTACTAGGTAACAGCTGTTTAAAATCGACAGTTTTAGGGTAAATGTCTACTAGGTAACAGCTGTTTAAAATCGACAGTTTTAGGGTAAATGTCTACTAGGTAACAGCTGTTTAAAATCGACAGTTTTAGGGTAAATGTCTACTAGGTAACAGCTGTTTAAAATCGACAGTTTTAGGGTAAATGTCTACTAGGTAACAGCTGTTTAAAATCGACAGTTTTAGGGTAAATGTCTACTAGGTAACAGCTGTTTAAAATCGACAGTTTTAGGGTAAATGTCTACTAGGTAACAGCTGTTTAAAATCGACAGTTTTAGGGTAAATGTCTACTAGGTAACAGTTGTTTAAAATCGACAGTTTTAGGGTAAATGTCTACTAGGTAACAGCTGTTTAAAATCGACAGTTTTAGGGTAAATGTCTACTAGGTAACAGCTGTTTAAAATCGACAGTTTTAGGGTAAATGTCTACTAGGTAACAGCTGTTTAAAATCGACAGTTTTAGGGTAAATGTCTACTAGGTAACAGTTGTTTAAAATCGGCAGTTTTAGGGTAAATGTCTACTAGGTAACAGCTGTTTAAAATCGACAGTTTTAGGGTAAATGCCTACTAGGTAACAGCTGTTTAAAATCGACAGTTTTAGGGTAAATGTCTACTAGGTAACAGCTGTTTAAAATCGACAGTTTTAGGGTAAATGTCTACTAGGTAACAGCTGTTTAAAATCGACAGTTTTAGGGTAAATGTCTACTAGGTAACAGCTGTTTAAAATCGACAGTTTTAGGGTAAATCTCGATTCTCTAAAAGAGGTCTTTGTCATTTTATGAAATAATTCATTTTATGTCTTTTGTTTATCAAATTAAAAAAAATCTCATCTATGTATTAAATCTCAGCTTTTTTTATTAACTGTCATTTTTCTATTTTTTATTATGAATAGGTATATATTTTTTTTTTCGTTTTATGGGGGTTTTATCTTTATCTAGGGGGCAAGGTTAGCTGAGTGGTTGAGCACCGGACTAATAAGTTAAAGGACCTGATTTCAAATCCCGAGCTAGCACTAAAGATCGTCTCTTGCAGTCGAGGCAGCCAAGGAGAAAATCAGGCGGCCGGAGCATAGTACTGACCACACTATCTCCCTAGTGTGCCGTATGGTCATGAATCAGATACCTCTATATTATCTGCCCCTCAGGGCCTTCGTGGCCTGTTACGGGAATGATTTTTTTTCTCTTAATTTAATATCTTTACTGTGTCAAAATTAAAGGTGTGGCTATTTAGGCGTTTAGTTTAAGTGCTCCTGAAGTGGCGTCATATAGACGAGAAACATCTACATGAGAATAAAGTAGTAGTAAAGAAAGTGAGCGTTATTTTTTTTATTTATTATTTTTTTTTTTGACATATAAATATATTGAAATATAGTGTCGCCATCTTATAATATTATTTAAGTTTAAGTCAATTTCGTATTTATTTATTTTTATTATGTGCTCTACATGTTTCGCGTCACTTGACGTCTCTTCAAGACCAACTAACTAGTTACATTTCATTTCAGCCTCAACCAAGTGGAGGAGATGGACAGATTCAAATGTGACGGTTTAGTATATTTTTACAGCAATTCTTTCTCTTAGGCCGAGCACACATAATCCAAGATTCTGTGTGCTAAAAAATATATAAAAAAATCGTCAGGCATAATAGTAGTTTGTTTCTGAAGTAAACAATCCTTTTAGACGGCTAGAAAACCTTTTTTTTTTTTTTTGTTTTTTTGTACGGCGCTTCAACATCTAGGCCATTAGCGCCGACATCCAGGGAGGGGATCGAACCCACCATCTCCCGCTTATTACTCCAAGGCGCTAGCCACTAGAACACGGGAGACCCCTAGAAAACGGTTTTGTTAAGGGAATACTATATACCAATTTTCATGGTACGTAACGAGGCATTCCAGCCGCAGACAAAATAGAACAGAAGGAGTAGTGCTAACTAGACTCAGAATTGGACACAAACGAATAATCCTCGAGTACTTAATGACTGTTAAAAGAAAATCCTAAATGCAAAATGGGTAAAAGAGAACTTACTGTGAAACTCGGACTAACAGAATGCCAGTAACGTCAAAATCCAGACTTACCTCATGACATGTACGAAGTACTTATCTACTAGCAACAAAACTTACACTTAATTAAAACTATTAACCCTTACGAGATGACAACCCGCTGGAACTTAGATGCCCGTGGAGCGGAGTCCGTTTCAGTCTCCTGGTTCCACGGGACCGTCCGGACGGTATTAAAATAGCTGAGTCTCCATCGCTTATATCTTCTCATTTCTCCCAATGAGCTATCGTTATTTCGTACTTTCAAACATTTTTCTTATTGTAGGCCTTGAATCAGTAAACGGGGGGCTTAAAAACGTTCTTTATATTCTTATGTTTTGCTTTTATTTTTCAACAAAAAAAAAAAAATGTTTTCGTAATTCCGTTTATAAAAAATAAGATCACGTCAAGTATCTCGGCATTGGTTTATGATCTAAGGGTGCGTTTACATCTGACACTTCTCGCAGGAAATATATGTCAGGTGTCGGATAGATATTCTCTTGAAGGTTTACATACTGACAGAAATAGCTAGACATTTATGTCATGGATATGTATAGGAGAGTTCTGGATTTGTTCTAATTTGCGATAAATTCACTAAAAGCACAAATAATCAGTGTTTACATCTGTTGGTATAGAAGTGTCGACAATACAGCTAGTAGCCAAGATATTTATCTCTGAAATTAAATTCTTCTCGTAAAAATCTGTGTTTACACCTGGTGGTATAGAAGTGTCGACACTTATAGTTCGTGATATAAATATATATCACTTGCTAGTTATTGCAGGAAATTTATATCAGACATAAATTGCTCATGGTTTACACTAGTCGCAATTCCTGTCTGATATAAATTTCCTGCAATAACTAGCAAGTGTAAACCCACCCTAAGGAACAAATAAGGTCGTACAGAGGGACCTATGAAACGGAATTGGGTAACAGAGAGAAATTCCCATTCAATATGCTCAAACTACATTTTTAATGAATTCTATCACACAACAGAGTGCTTAAAGCTTATAGAACGTATCACAAGATTTTAGTTTTGCGTAAGTATAACTCCATATCAACAATTGGACTATTAACGCCTGGCTATCTACAGGTTGTCATACTTTTTTATTACGCCAACTGATCGTGGTCGGTCACCCATTCAGGTACTGGCCACGCCCCACGTTGCTTATCTTCGGTGATCAACGGGAACCGGTGCAGTCAACGTGGCCATACGGCTAGATATCGCAAAAAGCTGTCTCACTGGTATTTTTCAGTCCCAAAGCGAAGAAATGGTCTTCCTCCGAAAGTGGCCACGGATCGCGCCAGCTCGTTTTGACGAAAGAGGATTTCAGGCCACGGGGTATGAAAGCCTCATGTCACAGGTTATCAGTCTCGAAAGGGTTAGTAGTAAAACGAGTTTTTACATTTTAGGTTAATTATAGAAAAAATAGCAGAACTTTTGAAAAAAAAAAAAAATATTAGGACCTTCAGTCCAAATAACACTAGGGTTCAGTGTTATATGGAAATGCACTATATTTGATAGTTTATCTTACACCCTAGAGAATAATAAGTATATAATAAGTTAATGAGAACTTCCCAGCTGATAGGGAATATTAAAGAGGCTGAACTAATCAGCTGAGTGTTAGAGTATTGCCAGCTGTTTCTAGTCTAGTCACATAGTATCCAACCTACCATTAGGGTCTTCATGCTACCTTCCTCCTGCAATTCTAGGCATCTCGTACTATCTCAAAATATACACTCCATCTTCGGATATTCACTAGTTCACCGGATATAATTTGATTATATCTATTAGTCCGAGAGCCAGTAACCGAACGTTTCATGAAGTGTTTTATGCACCTTGAAATTTTGCTATAATGTACCTCTTGGGTAGATAAAAAGGTAAATATGTGTTGGCTAGACTTACCGTGGAACACCAGGTATTGCAAATAGGGGAAAGGTTCAAAAAAATATTTTCCGAAAATAGAGTTTTATTCACAAGCCAACTTATCTTTACTGTAAAATTAAGACAATTTTACAATGAATAATAAATAAGGCAGACACTTTTAAGGGGTCTAACATTTAAAAAAAACAGTTTTTATTCTAATATTAAATGAGGGTTTTATTCACGCTCCCATTTAACTAATGAGAGCGCAGAAAACAACCACAAATGCGCGATGCTCTCACACACTCTTACGGTTACACGCAGCGTATTGCAGTATATCATAGGCAACATTTATTTTTAGGTTTCCTGATAATTAAATCCCACAAAAGTGTCTGCCCTTTTGAAATTATTTTCAAATATGTTTATTGAAGACGCTGTTAAAATCGCACTGTGAATAAAGCACTTCATTTAATATTAAAAATAAAAACTAGGTACTTAAGTTATTTTTTTATTTATATATTAACCCCCTTAAAAGTGTCTGCCTTATTTATTATTCATTGTAAAATTGCCTTAATTTGCAATTTTTTTCATTAATAATAGTTGGCTTCTGAATAAAACACTATTTTTGGGCAATATTGTTCTGAACCTTTCTCCTACGCCCAGTACCAGGTATGTCCAGGAAACCCATTTTTACCTTCTTGTCTACCTATGAGGTACATTATAGCAACATTTCAAGGTGCATAAAGCACTTCATGAAAAGTACGTTACCAGCTCTTGGACTATATATTTTATACGTCACCGCTGAGATAGTTTTTTTTTTTTTTTTTTTTTTTTTTAACGGCGCATCAACTATTTGGCTATTAGCGCCGGGCTATCTACTGGTTGCCACCCTTTTCTAATGCCAACAGCACGTGGTCGGTCACCCATCCAGGTACTGACCACACCCGACGTTGCTTAACTTCGGTGATCTACGGGAGCCTGTGCATTCAACGTCGCTATGGCCGTTGGTCGCTGAGGCAGTACTTGAATATTGATGTACCTACATACAAATAATATTTGTGTGTACATATTATGTCCGAAAGCCGGGGTCACCAAAGTAGTACAACATTTGTTTTCAATTAAGACTATTTTTTATGATTCTTTTCAAATGTTTTTGCCCTCTCTTCATATAATCGTGCTAGAGGTAGGCGCAAAACACTTGTCAGATTACATCGAAAGTCAGTACCATTGGTTCAATACTACAGAATAGTAAACATTTTAATATATATATATATATATATATATATATATATATATATATATATATATATAAATCAGGTGTCTGTTTGTGTGTCCGTTTGTCTCTTTGTTCCTTATACAAATCTACACCGTTTGACCGATTTTGACCAATCTAGGCTAGGTCAAAATAGTCAAATTACAAAATTTGGTCTAAAGGGCAAAAGTTTTGTGGAAGAAAAATTGGCTTCACTGAACCATTCAGTACGGCCATTTTGTATCGACAGCCATTTTGAATAATGTCGAATATTTATTTGTTGATGTTCTTGATAATTAGAATAAATCGAACTCATTGATGACTTTACATCATTATATAATCACGTAATGTAGTGTATTTCAACAGTCACTGTCTAACTAAGGAGCGCTGGCCTTTCTTTGATAAGAGCTATCTAACCGCAGGCTGTGGTGCTGGCCTCTGTTGGCCAGACAGATATAAACAAATTCACACCGTTTGACCGATTTTGACGTAGCTGGGTATACAGGTAGATCTTGATACGGGGAGAGTCATAGACAGAAAGTAGGTGTAGCATGGCCCACTGGGTAACAGCTAGTATACAGGTAGATCTTGATACGGGGAGAGTCATAGACAGAAAGTAGGTGTAGCATGGCACACTGGGTAACAGCTAGTATACAGGTAGATCTTGTTACGGGGAGAGTCAAAGACAGAAAGTAGGTGTAGCATGGCACACTGGGTAACAGCTAGTATACAGGTAGATCTTGATACGGGGAGAGTCATAGACAGAAAGTAGGTGTAGCATGGCACACTGGGTAACAGCTAGTATACAGGTAGGTCTTGATACGGGGAGAGTCATAGACAGAAAGTAGGTGTAGCATGGCACACTGGGTAACAGCTAGTTTACAGGTAGATCTTGTTACGGGGAGAGTCATAGACAGAAAGTAGGTGTAGCATGGCACACTGGGTAACAGCTAGTATACAGGTAGGTCTTGATACGGGGAGAGTCATAGACAGAAAGTAGGTGTAGCATGGCACACTGGGTAACAGCTAGTATACAGGTAGGTCTTTATACGGGGAGAGTCATAGACAGAAAGTAGGTGTAGCATGGTACACTGGGTAACAGCTAGTATACATGTAGGTCTTGATACGGGGAGAGTCATAGACAGAAAGTAGGTGTAGCATGGCACACTGGGTGACAGCTAGTATACATGTAGGTCTTGATACGGGGAGAGTCATAGACAGAAAGTAGGTGTAGCATGGCACACTGGGTAACAGCTAGTATACAGGTAGGTCTTGATACGGGGAGAGTCATAGACAGAAAGTAGGTGTAGCATGGCACACTGGGTAACAGCTAGTATACAGGTAGGTCTTTATACGGGGAGAGTCATAGACAGAAAGTAGGTGTAGCATGGTACACTGGGTAACAGCTAGTATACATGTAGGTCTTGATACGGGGAGAGTCATAGACAGAAAGTAGGTGTAGCATGGCACACTGGGTGACAGCTAGTAAAATTATAAATAGTACTGCTTCTATATAAACTAGGGATTGGGTAAAACTTGCAGGAATATTTATTTATTTATTTATGAGCGACCGTAACTAAGGCGACTCGCTCAGAACAAAAATTACATACATAATATACATACAAAAATTACATCTAATTAAATCTAATCTCAATTTACACATTTTTGTCCAAATATACAAATGGAAATTTATATACGCATTGGTTAGCAGTTCATTATACATCTATTTATAAGAGAGTACAATATTACAATATACTTGAATATATGAAAAATCAATATTATAATAATGCATAAAATTTATACAAATAATCAATTAAGTTTACAGTATTTTACAAGGTTGCAAGTTAATGGGTTTCACACTCCTTTAGTTTTATATTGTCAAATGTAAGATTTTAGTATAGTACGGCTGTGTAGTTTTAACATTTTAAGACAAATAAAATACAAACACATATATATACATATATACACACACACAAGCACACAACACACGCACACACACATCCACATATTTGTTTATTTACATTTATTAAGTATGCAGATATATAAACGTTTTATTCGAGTTAGGTTTTATTTTTGATGGTCCTGTTATAATTTGTTTAGTAGATTGGTCTTGTTTAGGTAGTTCAATATCTCATCTATATATTTGCTTCCATCGCCGAGTAATTCAGTCATATTGTAAGGTAAGTCATAGTTTTGTCGCTGTAAACATTCAGTAAGTATGTGCTTTATAGTCAGCGGTGTGTTACACTGTGTACATGTCGGTCTGTCCTGTCTTGTCATGAGATAAGACTGTCAGTCGCAGGAATAGAATGTGGTAATGTAGAGTGTGTCAGTTGCAGGAATAGAATGTGGTAAGAGTGAATAGAACGTGGTAATGTAGAGGAAGAATAGAATGTGGTAAAGGAAGAATAGAATGCAGGAATAGAATGTGGTAATGTAGAGTGTGTCAGTTGCAGGAATAGAATGTGGTAATGTAGAGGAAGAATAGAATGTGGTAAAGGAAGAATAGAATGCAGGAATAGAATGTGGTAATGTAGAGTGTGTCAGTCGCAGGAATAGAATGAGGTAAGAGTGAATAGAATGTGGTAATGTAGAGGAAGAATAGAATGTGGTAAAGGAAGAATAGAATGCAGGAATAGAATGTGGTAATGTAGAGTGTGACAGTCGCAGGAATAGAATGTGGTAAGAGTGAATAGAATGTGGTAATATAGAGGAAGAATAGAATGTGGTAAAGAAAGAATAGAATGCAGGAATAGAATGTGGTAATGTAGAGTGTGTCAGTTGCAGGAATAGAATGTGGTAAGAGTGAATAGAATGTGGTAATGTAGAGGAAGAATAGAATGTGGTAAAGGAAGAATAGAATGCAGGAATAGAATGTGGTAACGTAGAGTGTGTCAGTCGCAGGAATAGAATGTGCTAAGAGTGAATAGAATGTGGTAATGTAGAGGAAGAATAGAATGTGGTAAAGGAAGAATAGAATGCAGGAATAGAATGTGGTAATGTAGAGTGTGTCAGTTGCAGGAATAGAATGTGGTAAGAGTGAATAGAATGTGGTAATGTAGAGGAAGAATAGAATGTGGTAAAGGAAGAATAGAATGCAGGAATAGAATGTGGTAATGTAGAGTGAGACAGTCGCAGGAATAGAATGTGGTAAAGAAAGAATAGAATGCAGGAATAGAATGTGGTAATGTAGAGTGTGTCAGTTGCAGGAATAGAATGTGGTAAGAGTGAATAGAATGTGGTAATGTAGAGGAAGAATAGAATGTGGTAAAGGAAGAATAGAATGCAGGAATAGAATGTGGTAACGTAGAGTGTGTCAGTCGCAGGAATAGAATGTGCTAAGAGTGAATAGAATGTGGTAATGTAGAGGAAGAATAGAATGTGGTAAAGGAAGAATAGAATGCAGGAATAGAATGTGGTAATGTAGAGTGTGTCAGTTGCAGGAATAGAATGTGGTAAGAGTGAATAGAATGTGGTAATGTAGAGGAAGAATAGAATGTGGTAAAGGAAGAATAGAATGCAGGAATAGAATGTGGTAATGTAGAGTGTGTCAGTTGCAGGAATAGAATGTGGTAAGAGTGAATAGAACGTGGTAATGTAGAGGAAGAATAGAATGTGGTAAAGGAAGAATAGAATGCAGGAATAGAATGTGGTAATGTAGAGTGTGACAGTCGCAGGAATAGAATGTGGTAAAGAAAGAATAGAATGCAGGAATAGAATGTGGTAATGTAGAGTGTGTCAGTTGCAGGAATAGAATGTGGTAAGAGTGAATAGAATGTGGTAATGTAGAGGAAGAATAGAATGTGGTAAAGGAAGAATAGAATGCAGGAATAGAATGTGGTAACGTAGAGTGTGTCAGTCGCAGGAATAGAATGTGCTAAGAGTGAATAGAATGTGGTAATGTAGAGGAAGAATAGAATGTGGCAAAGGAAGAATAGAATGCAGGAATAGAATGTGGTAATGTAGAGTGTGTCAGTTGCAGGAATAGAATGTGGTAAGAGTGAATAGAATGTGGTAATGTAGAGGAAGAATAGAATGTGGTAAAGGAAGAATAGAATGCAGGAATAGAATGTGGTAATGTAGAGTGTGTCAGTTGCAGGAATAGAATGTGGTAAGAGTGAATAGAATGTGGTAATGTAGAGGAAGAATAGAATGTGGTAAAGGAAGAATAGAATGCAGGAATAGAATGTGGTAATGTAGAGTGTGTCAGTCGCAGGAATAGAATGTGGTAATGTAGAGGAAGAATAGAATGTGGTAAAGGAAGAATAGAATGCAGGAATAGAATGTGGTAATGTAGAGTGTGTCAGTTGCAGGAATAGAATGTGGTAATGTAGAGGAAGAATAGAATGTGGTAAAGGAAGAATAGAATGCAGGAATAGAATGTGGTAATGTAGAGTGTGTCAGTCGCAGGAATAGAATGTGGTAATGTAGAGGAAGAATAGAATGTGGTAAAGGAAGAATAGAATGCAGGAATAGAATGTGGTAATGTAGAGTGTGTCAGTTGCAGGAATAGAATGTGGTAAGAGTGAATAGAATGTGGTAATGTAGAGGAAGAATAGAATGTGGTAAAGGAAGAATAGAATGCAGGAATAGAATATGGTAATGTAGAGTGTGACAGTCGCAGGAATAGAATGTGGTAAGAGTGAATAGAATGTGGTAATGTAGAGGAAGAATAGAATGTGGTAAAGGAAGAATAGAATGCAGGGATAGAATGTGGTAATGTAGAGTGTGACAGTCGCAGGAATAGAATGTGGTAAGAGTGAATAGAATGTGGTAATGTAGAGGAAGAATAGAATGTGGTAAAGGAAGAATAGAATGCAGGAATAGAATATGGTAATGTAGAGTGTGACAGTCGCAGGAATAGAATGTGGTAAGAGTGAATAGAATGTGGTAATGTAGAGGAAGAATAGAATGTGGTAAAGGAAGAATAGAATGCAGGAATAGAATATGGTAATGTGGAGTGTGTTAGTTGCAGGAATAGAATGTGGTAAGAGAGTCGGGATTAGTCAGCACTTATTTATAGTTATCGTAATGCTACATGTGAGTAGATACGAGGAATATCCAATTATCGTAAATATAAGCCCATCATCCTAGATACATGGACACCCATCTGATATATGTATTCTACAAGAATTGTCGAGAAACAAGAAACAAACTGGAAGTGTTGTAATGGACTGGCTATTCCAGCCTCCGAGCGAGGATTGCCGCCTTAAGGCGGGGAATATAATATTACAGGAATTATGTCCTGACTAATTATGGGCAATATTTAAAAAGTTTTCATCTGAAACTAGAAGGAGCATTTGTCACCTAGGACTAAAGTTCGGTCATTAAGATCTTTTTACACTAACAACTCCGCCATATTTTTCTCTGCTCTTTCCTCTTCTCCTCTTTTATATCGAGCTATTTAATAGCAAAAACAACTTACAAGTACATCAGGAAACTAAATAAATAATAACAAAATAAATACAAAATGGGTGCTCAAGAAGAAACTGAAATTTATAAAAACGCCCTAGTTTTGTTAATTACGGATGCGCTGATTATAGTTAGTTTACAAAGCCCTCGAGCATACACTATGGCTAAAAATAGAACCTGTATTACAGTAGCAAAGGAAGAATGGAGAGTAAATACTCTTAATACAATTACTAATTAATAATTACTTAATTATTAATACTATTATTAATTGCCAACGGCCATAGCCACGTTGAATACACCGGTTCTCGTAGATCACCGAAGTTAAGCAACGTCGGGCGTGGTCAGTACCTGAATGGGTGACCGACCACGTGCTGTTGGCATTAGAAAAGGGTGGCAACCTGTAGATAGCCCGGCGCTAATAGCCAAACAGTTGATGCGCCGTAAAAAAAAAAAAAAAAAAAAAAAAAAAAAAAAAAAAAAAAAAAAAAAAAAAAAAAACCTATTATTAATTGTAAGAGTACAATTACTCTTAATTGTAATGTTTCACCAAAATTTTTTATATTATTTTGAATTTTATTTACAAGCCAAACTTGTAACAGAAGAACAAACTTAGGAACAACTCGACTCGTACTATGAAGACGTAATACGTTACACTGACCTAACAATCTTACACTACTGGCAACTGGATTGGACTAACACAAAAGAGAACAAACTGAGGACGGTGAAGTATACGGTAAAAGAATGGCCTGCGTCACACAGAAAATCACGACGCGAAGAAGTCATATTAGCCAGACTCCGTATCGGCCACAGTCGTGTAACTCACGAGTACCTAATGACTAACAATGACAAACCGACGTGCCGAACGTGTAACTCAGAACTGACAATCAAGCATATACTGACTAACTGCTATTTAAGACAGAACCTTGATGTGCCTATTGACTAACAAGGACAAACCGACGTGCCGAACGTGTAACTCAGAACTGACAATCAAGCATATACTGACTGACTGCTATTTAAGACAGAACCTTGATGTACCTATTGACTAACGAGGACAAACCGACGTGCCGAACATGTAACTCAGAACTGACAATCAAGCATATGCTGACTGACTGCTATTTAAGACAGAACCTTGATGTACCTATTGACTAACGAGGACAAACCGACGTGCCGAACGTGTAACTCAGAACTGACAATCAAGCATATACTGACTAACTGCTATTTAAGACAGAACCTTGATGTACCTATTGACTAACAAGGACAAACCGACGTGCCGAACGTGTAACTCAGAACTGACAATCAAGCATATACTGACTAACTGCTATTTAAGACAGAACCTTGATGTACCTATTGACTAACAAGGACAAACCGACGTGCCGAACGTGTAACTCAGAACTGACAATCAAGCATATACTGACTAACTGCTATTTAAGACAGAACCTTGATGTACCTATTGACTAACGAGGACAAACCGACGTGCCGAACATGTTACTCAGAACTGACAATCAAGCATATGCTGACTGACTGCTATTTAAGACAGAACCTTGATGTACCTATTGACTAACAAGGACAAACCGACGTGCCGAACGTGTAACTCAGAACTGACAATCAAGCATATACTGACTAACTGCTATTTAAGACAGAACCTTGATGTACCTATTGATTAACAAGGACAAACCGACGTGCCGAACGTGTAACTCAGAACTGACAATCAAGCATATACTGACTAACTGCTATTTAAGACAGAACCTTGATGTACCTATTGATTACCAAGGACAAACCGACGTGCCGAACGTGTAACTCAGAACTCACAATCAAGCATATACTGACTGACTGCTATTTAAGACAGAACCTTGATGTACCTATTGACTAACGAGGACAAACCGACGTGCCGAACATGTAACTCAGAACTGACAATCAAGCATATACTGACTGACTGCTATTTAAGACAGAACCTTGATGTGCCTATTGACTAACAAGGGCAAACCGACGTGCCGAACATGTAACTCAGAACTGACAATCAAGCATATACTGACTAACTGCTATTTAAGACAGAACCTTGATGTATCTACTGACTTGACAGAACTCCTCGGAGATGACAGCCACCACATTGATACAATACTCGCCAACATTGAAAGGACCTAGACAATTACAACAACATCTAAGTAAATACCAAGTCAAAATATCTGGTTAAAATTATTATATAAGAACATGTTTTAGGAATATGCTCGACTAAACCTACTTTACATCGCCCTCTACTGAAAAGACCGAAAAAATGGACTTCGCCATAGATGCGGTGCGATAAATGCACTTCGCCATAGATGCGGTGCGATAAATGCACTTCGCCATAGATGCGGTGCGATGAATGCACTTCGCCATAGATGCGGTGCGATAAATGCACTTCGCCATAGATGCGGTGCGATAAATTACTAAATAAAATAAAATAAAAAGAATGTTATTTAATTTGATTCTATTGCATTTATATTTAAGTTTCTATAATTCATATTTTACTTTAGTAGATATAAACAAGCCTTATACATAATTGTATTTTATATTTTTAAATGATAATTTTTCTATGCATATTAAATTCTAAATGTAATAGAAAGGCGGTTTTCAGACTAAAGGCTAAATTTTTTATATACTTGGTAAAAATCGCCCGTTGTGATGGTTGGAGTTCGATTATTCACTTTGTACGTGAAACAATAGCATACTCAAAGGCTGAAAACAGCTTATCCTTATCAGTAATAAGATAATAACAGAGGATTTTCCCTACACATTTTACTCGACGGGAAATATAGACCCCCCCCCTCAAAAAAAAAAAATACACCGTCTACCATAGTCATTTAAATTATGCGAAAAAGGAGTCTTTCTTCTTTTCAAAAAGCCCAAGGACGTAAGAGTCGGGTTATTCCAAGGAGAGATATTTAATTTCAAAACGTAACCTACATTTTTCGCACCTAGAACTCCAGGTAAATTTTCAACCTTTTTTATGAGGCTGTGCACACATACGCCCGAGTACGGCGATGAAATCTATAGGAAAGTATCATCAAAATATTTACTTTTAGGTAAAACTATGCGGAGAGGATAGCTAAGTACCGCTTTTTTTTCCTTCACCTAATAAACTACGGATAATTGAGTTTCATTAAAGATATCTTTACAACCTAAATGCACCAAGTTCATGGTACATATTCGCAAAAAATAATTTTTTTTTTAAAAGCTACATATCCTCATGAGGCTTCCTGGGTAATATGAATTTTTTAGGAATAAAATAATATATTGTTGGTATAAAATATTGTTTTACTTTTCACTAAAAACTGAGATTTTTACTCAATGAGAAAACAATCAACAAAAAGGCTTTTTGTGATCATACCGATTAATAAAATTAAAAACCAATATTACAGCAGTATACTACAACTAATTACGTACAAAAAAAAAAGAAAAAAAGTTAGTTCAAACGGGATTGAACACCTGTTTTGGAGGTTTTTCCCTCTCGACACCACTGTGCGTCTTGCACTCCCCTAGTAAGTGTTGATAAACATTAAACACCATTTCCCTTGTCAGACCTCTAAAAGTATCTCCTGATCTTAAATGAGACATAATCAGTTGTTGTAATATTTCACTTAAAGCAACTAACAATTATTAAAAGTAGTATCGCAACAATTTAGTAAAAATAAAAACAATTGCCTAATTGAATTTCTAATTAAATGTTCACTTTAGTTATTACAGTTGAAGGTGTAATAGAATTTTTAATACAAGCGTTACAATTATAAAAATTAATTTTGTGGCGCTAAAAAATATGGTCTAACGAGGTGTGCAATAGAATTCAAAATTTTCTCATAAATAGAGAAATTAAATAAAATTGTTCTTGTTGTTTTGTTTTTTTTTTAATCAAAATTAAGAAAATAGGATATAAAAAGTGCAGGGGGTGTATTTAAATGGGTTAATTAAGAGATAACCCCCCCCCCTGTTAGAGAGGGGGTCAGTTTTAGTACCGGCCTTTGGAGAAGGGGGGGAGAGGGGTTGGGAAGGAATTCGTGAGAGGCGTGTTTACTGGCTTTTTAGCGAAAACCCCCCTTTTCCGAGACTGGTTTTACTGCTAGGGCTTTACTGCTCCCCCACCCCCATAACAGAAACCCCCCTAAAACCCTAAACCATCGATATCAATACCCTGTTTAGATCTTCCCGGAGGTAATGTTCAATCTCTTAGGGTAGTCATCTATGTAGTATTCCTTCCAATCGGAATGGGGATGTGAGGGATTCATGGCAGCTCTAAAAGGATTCTTATTTTTATGAAAATCTAACACTAGGCTGTAAACACCATAATTCTTCATAGAATCGTTTGGTTGATGTGCAAAATATAATCAATATGAAATAACAGAATTGGAGAATCATTATTTATTAATTCCTGACCTTGTCCGGCATACAGTTCCAGAAAGGCCTATGTCCAAAATATGATTTAGTTTTCCTTAAAAATTATTATAGTAAGGTAAAACGCCATGGAACCCTGATGTAGTAAAGCAATACACCTTTAAAAAAAAAATAAAGTCCGTCACGCAGGAGCTGCATAACTAAGCACTTTCCTCAGAATTCGGGTAGTGTAGACTGGCTTCTAGAACAATTTCCTTAAAATATCCTACATAAATAAAATAAAAACATGAATAGTTCCCTTTTAATTTTGTTATGAGTAACTATTCAATTATTAATTTTGTAATTAATTTGCTTCCAGAGTTATGTTTACAGATGTGGTACCTACTACACTGCTTAATACATACAAAAAACTTCATATTTTCGTCTTTTGATCTGACGCAGGAACAGGATACAGTCCCTAGAGAGCTATATAATTCTCTAGTGGTAGAAAGCGCTCCTTGCAGCGGCCTTGCGAACCAACGTCTGGCAAGCTAATTCTATTGAAATATATTACAAAGTAAACCCCCCTTTCCGATTGACCGATTTAGCTCATTTTTACAACACTTCCTTCTCATGAGTTATCCACGACGTATACCGCGTTTCGTTACAATACAGCAGTAATTACGACCGGTATGAGGATATTAATATTATGGGTCCGGAGTAAACCCCACCTCCTAATGAACCGACTTAGTTTATTTTTACAACACATTTTTACCTGTAGATAACCACTAGGAATACCGAGTTTCGTCGAAATATAACAAAAATCACGGCTGGTAGTGGCGAATTGGTACTGTGGGTCCGATGTAAACCCCCCCCCCCCCTTCTAATGAACCGATTTAGTTTATTTTTACATCACACTTTATTCTCTAGATTAACACTACGAATGCCAAGTTTCGTTGAAATATAACAAATATTACGGCTGGCATGGTCAAATTAGTGTTTTGGGTTCGGCATAACCCCCCCCCCTTCCGGTGGACCAATTTTGGTGGTTAACGAACTCGTTCAATCGTATGCTAATTGAATGCTAAATACCAAGTTTCGTGACGAAAAAACAAAAACTCTGGCCGCTATCGTGTTAACAGACACGATATATATATAAATTTTAACGGGGGTCACTAGGTGGATCGGTAAAGATTTTAAGAAATTTTTCAAAAATTCCGTCATGAGTGCAACCTCAATAGCTACTTTCCTTCGGACGAAATGCTAAAACATTCAACGGAACATTAGATCATGTAACAGTTTTTTTTTCGTTTCCTCAGCAATTAGCTTTCATGGCTCCTTTCAAAAAAGACTCATACACAACTATAACCTCAAAGCTTCCACTTTGATCCAGCAAGTGAAATCTACTGTTTATTATAAAAGCGAGAGACTCCACATGCCAGCCCTCGTAAAAACACAATGGCACGATTCCAAATCCTCGGCGCTGTTTGGAGGTAGAAAGGGGGTAGAGAGGGGGGGGGGACGCTCAATTTATTTTTACATTAAATACTCATTTGAAAGAATTTCAAACAACCAGAAAGTTTAGATTATAAAAATCTTTATGAGCTCCGGTCATATTGGACTGCTAGACTCCAGGTTATAATTACTCCACCTAAATACAAACACAACTCGTTAATAGTCTTGGAAATTGCTCAAGTTCGGTTTTACTTTCCAAAGAACTTTATTGGAACTCGAGTCAACTCTTATTCTTCTTCCGGAGAGCTCTAGTTGTTTCCAGCTTCTTTCAGATTACTTTTGAAACGTTTATTAATTCCAGCCATATTAATCCTTTCTTTGACTGACTTGTATACTTTATCCTAATGAATATATAAGAATAAAGTATAAAAGATTAAAGATAATAGCCAGAATAGAAGGTATACATTTCATTCGGAACTCCTCCCCAGAGGCCGAATAGCGCTGTTCAAATCTCCCAGTAGTATACTTTGTCTTGAATACAAAGAACCATAGGAAGTAAACATATTATACTAGGATGGTCAACATGTTTTCTTCCTGTAGCTATCATGAAGTATAATTTTTAAATAAACTAAACAAAAAAAAATTAAATAAACTAAATAACGGCTAAGGACTGTTGAAATGATATTATTTTCACACTAATTGCTAAACATAAGAAAGAATAAAAAGCAGAAATATCAAGGAAACTGTTGGAGTAGGTAACAGTAGCTTGTTGGCTCGAAAAGCGTTTCGCAAAATTCCAAAAGAATACCTCTAAGAGTAAATCCACACGACATCTGTAATGGTTAACAATAACTTTTACTTAAGAAAGCAGAGAGTAGATAGAGACAATGAGAAACTTCAATGATAGAGGTTAGCAAATAGAGAGAGACTTGGCCGTCAATATTTTTAGTTAACAGTGTGAAGGGCGTTGGTGTTACAGCATTAGCAGTGACGAGCAGTGTGAGGGGTGTCTGTATATGCCAATCTTAGCAGTGAAGAGCAGTGTGAGGGCTGTCTGTATATGCCGATCTTAGCAGTGACGAGCAGTGTGAGGGGTGTCTGTATATGCCGATCTTAGCAGTGACGAGCAGTGTAAAGGCTGTCTGTATATGCCAATCTTAGCAGTGACGAGCAGCGTGAGGGGTGTCTGTATATGCCGATCTTAGCAGTGACGAGCAGTGTGAGGGGTGTCTGTATATGCCGATCTTAGCAGTGGGGAGCAGTTCCTATGTGGAGGGAGGGAGGAAACGCACTAAAAACCATCTGCTTCATTTGACATATCTTTTATAAATTTGTTTACACATAGACTGCAAAATTTCCCAAGCAATATAAAAATCTTGAAAATACTGGAACTATTATAAGCTGAAATATGAAGCCACACCATGACAGGATCTGTCAGCTAATGACAGGTAGCTGATGGATGACTCTGGAAAAACAATCTAATTGACAGCTGTTTACTCAAAAGATTGACTAGGGTCATTTTGTTTACTAGTAACTACACTGTTTAAACTTTTAGGTGCATGTTTCGTTCGTATTTACGTATTTATACGTATTTATATGTATATATATATATATATATATATATATATATATATATATATATATATATATATTGATTAGAAGAAATATAGGAAATGTACTAGATTTTCTACGCCTATCGGAAAGCATCATATTTTGTTCAGGTTTCCTTATGTTAATTGAAGTGGTCAGGGAAAAATAGTGCCAAGCAACATTCTTAACAAAACTTAACTGTAGCTGATATATGTTGGATATTATTTGGGACTATCAGTCAATGGTGGAAATGCTACTAAAATATGACTACAAGCTTTGTATGCTACTAAATCCTGATTCCCCTAACCATTTCAACTGATAGACCCACATAATATCCATATATTAGCATATATTAGCTACAGTTAAGTTTTGTTAAAAATATTGCTTGGCACTATTTCGCCCCGACCCCTTCAATTATTACATGCATATATCTAATTATATTTTTAGATATATACTTCCAAATTCATTCGGAATTATTTATATATATGAGTTATACAGTCCACTATAAACACAATAATAAAAAAAAAAAAATCAATATTACATGTTCATTCAATTATACCATCAATCAAATATGTCAACAAAAATTTACAAAGTAAAAAGATAACTCCGTTCAGATTTTAAACTCCGTTAGTTTGATATGCTCTAATAAAAGATAGGTTTGTGTTTAATTAGCATTATGTCATGTGTCAGTTAGTAGGATGTTAGTAAAGTACGAATGCTTAAATGGCATAACATGGAACTTTATAAGACTTAAGGCTGATTCACGCTAGACCGGGTCGGGTCCGGGCCGGGCCGGGGCCGGGGCCCAGCCGGGACACGGAGAAACAATCACACCAGCATATTCAATGGACTCGTTCACGCTATACCGGGCCGAGTCCGTGTTTTTTTCGTGTGTGGTTGCTTCACAATGTCCCGGCCGGGCCCCGTAAAAATATGTAAATAAAATCCAACGGATAGCACGCTTTTAGAATAAGATACTAATTGAGAAATTTCCATGCAGAAAGTTATGATTAAAAATAAATTATTATGTTGTTTTTTTCACAAGAAAGTCAAATTTAACTGTATACCTTTTGAAGTTTTTTTTTAAAAAGTTTTAATCATTTCAATTCAAAGGGAAATTGGAAAAATTACAATTGAAAAACAATTTCAATAATCCTTGTATGGCATAAACTTATAGAAAAATACAACAAGGGAAGACTCATGTTTACAAAGGCCTGGATCAGTGTAAGATGTTTTGTCCTAGATTATCTTAATCCCTCAGGATAAGGTGTCTCCTATTTTCCACGTTGGAGTAACCCTCCATCGCGGGAGGTTATTTAACCCTTAGCTTACCCATCCGTCGACCATGTGGGAGAAAGTTACACCGTCGCCCACGTGGGGTCCACCATGTATAGTATAGTGGTAACGTGCTAATAATTCATAAGGCTACCTTCAAAAAATATTCAATCATTTTGTAGGTGTCTGTGAAGATATCCTCCAAATATGGAGTCTCAGGATCCAAAATTGTGGTTGTAGGATTTGAAATTGCATCACAGAAAGACAATAACACAGGAAAATGGAATCCTTTCGTCAGATTGTAAAATTCGACGAATTCAGTTCTATCTTGATACCAGATACTATCATGATGCAAACTAATTAAATTGGAAAAATAAAACACATGTAAATATCAAAGAAAAAAAAAGTCCGTCACGCAGGAGCTGCATAACCAAGCACTTTCCTCAGAATTTGGGTAGTGTAGACTGCTTTCCAGAACAATTTGCTTAAAATATCCTACATAAATAAAATAAAAACATGAATAGTTCTCTTTTAAATTTGTAATGAGTAACTGATCAATTATTAATTTGCTTCCAGAGTATGTTTACACATGGTACCTATTACACTACGTAATAAATACAAAAAACCTCATATTATCGTATTTTGATCTAACGCAGGAATAGGATACAGTCACTCTAGTGGTAGAAGGCGCTCCTTGCGGCGGCTTTGTGAACCTACGTCTGGCGGGCTTTTCTATTGTAATATATTACAAATTAAATCCCCGCTTTCCGATTGACCGCTTCAGCTCATTTTTACAACACTTCTTTCTCATGAGTTACCCACGACGTATACCGCGTTTCGTTACAATACAGCAGAAATTTCGACCGGTATGAGTATATTAGGAATTTGGGTCCGGAGTAAACCCCCCCTTCTAATAAACCTATTTAGTTCATTTTTACAACACATATTTACCTGTAGATTACCACTACGAATACCGAGTTTCGTCGAAATATACCAAAAATCACGGCTGGTAGTGGCGAATTGGTATTGTGGGTCCGGAGTAAACCCCCCCCCCCCCCACCCCTTCTAATGAACCGATTTATTTCATTTTTATATCTCACTTTTCCCTCTATGTTACCACAAAGAATACTAAGTTTCGTTGAAATATAACAAATATTACGGCTGGCATAGTCAAATTAGTGTTTTGGGTTCGGGGTAAACCCCCCCTTCCGGTGGACCGACTTTGGTGGACTCGTTCAATCGTTAGCTAATTGAATGCTATATACCAAGTTTCGTGACGAAAAAACAAAAACTCTGGCCGCTATCGTGTTAACAGACACACACACACACACACACACATATATATATATATATATATATATATATATATATATATATATATATATATATATATATATATATAAATTTTAACGGGGTTCATTTTCGGTGTCTACTAGGTAGGATCGATAAAGATTTGAAGAAATTTTTCAAAAATTCCGTCATGAGTCCAACCTCAATAGCTACTTTCCTTCGGAGGAAAGTGCTAAAAAGTCGATTGTTTGTATTTTACAATATGCCTAAACCCATCCTAGTGATTATGAATTACAGGATAGGTTAAGAATGCTGAAAACTTATCAGTAGATTTCTTAATTGTTTTTAGGACATTTCTACATCTTTGCTATAACACCGGGTTATATATAAGTTGCCACCTTTCAATAATTCCATCGGACCAAGCCCAACGTTGCAAATCTTCGGTGGACGCAGCATATTCAACGTGACCAAGACGTTTGTAAGTTATGTTGTAATTCATAACTTTGTGCGAGCCTACCTGATCGCCTCATTTTCATGGAGGTTTGATGGACTTCTTGTTTTTCTACATAAAATTTGAATATTATCAAAGTTCATCATCTGGAACGATTTACGCCCCAAGCCTTGGAAGACAACGAACTACGTCCCTGCCATAAAATACAGCCGTAATAACATTAAATAAAACAGGGCTGTATAAATGCCATCCATATCAGACATTCTTATCGGTGTATTAAGGAATGGGACCGGGTTAAATAGAATGGACAAAAGAGGCGGCCCAGCAATTTAATTGCAAATAAGAACCGGCCGACCGTTCTCTTACGTGTTCAATTTACTCCACGATAAAACGATAAATAAAGTTGTTTATCTCGTTAAATTAGACCACCTCCCTTCCCCCCTTCCCCCGGTTTCCATGAAGAAAATTGCCTGATAAAAGATAAACCCATACAACAGATAGTTGTAGGTCTAGTATAATGGTTTTGCTATTTCATTGCTTCAAACCTCAATTCTATAAAAACTTAAACTAAATGGAAAATATATTATCCTCAAAAACAAAAATTATTTTAAGACGGGATTTTTATTAGAAAATGAAGAATTGTTCACCATTTTCGAAAAACTTGATATTTCTTAAAAATCCTACATACATAACTAGATTTAACCTTCTTCTTTCAAATTAGTTTTAGTGTTTTATTCTAGTTTAATAATTGCCCCCTCCGTACTAAAATAAAAAGAGCCCGGTGAAATTCTGCCCGTGAAAAAAGAGGGGTTTTGTTCGTCAGACACAGTGCCGCCATTTTGTTTTCTGAAAATTAAAACTTGTTTATTTTGTATAGTTTAACATCCCATATAAAACTTATGACATCAAGAATTGAAAAATATTGATTTATTTGTGCAGATAGTTGTAGGTCTAGTATCAATTCTATAAAAAATAAAAATAAATGGAAAATATCCACAAATAATATTATCCACAAAAACGTAAATAAATATCAAATACATTATTCAATAAATACATACATTATGATTATTGTTATATGCTCTGGACGACGCGGCATTCTTTAACAAAATCATTTTTCTAAGTACTTTGAGGTTGCTGGCAGAGAAGGAAGATCTTTAGTAAAATTAAATACGTCCAGTTGCTTCACAAAATCAAATTTTATTTTTCATACTCAGGGCTTTCCTGCAGGTGTCGAAAAGTGGCATAACATTACACCTCTGAGGATGGGTAGCAGGAGCTACTGAAAGCGCTCAGTGTGACATAATAAAATTTCATTTTGTGAAGGAACTGGACGTATTCATTTGACTAAAAATTATTTTTCTTCTCCAAAAAAGAAAAGAAAAAAGAAATCATATTCTCTGAAAAGGTTGATAGCGTAGATGATGACGATTGGCCTACACGATGCTTCTATAATGAAAAAAAAAGAAAAAAGAAATCATATTCTCTGAAAAGGTTTATAGCGTAGATGATGACGATTGGCCTACACGATGCTTCTATAATGAAAAAAAAAGAAAAAAAGAAATCATATTCTCTGAAAAGGTTTATAGCGTAGACGATGACGATTGGCCTACACGATGCTTCTATAATGAAAAAAAAGAAAAAAGAAATCATATTCTCTGAAAAGGTTTAAAGCGTAGATGATGACGATTGGCCTACACGATGCTTCTATATTGAAAAAAAAAAGAAAAAAGAAATCATATTCTCTGAAAAGGTTTATAGCGTAGATGATGACAATTGGCCTACACGATGCTTCTATAATGAAAAAAAAAAGAAAAAAGAAATCATATTCTCTGAAAAGGTTTATAGCGTAGATGATGACGATTGGCCTACACGATGCTTCTATAATGAAAAAAAAAGAATTATTCCACCGGATGGCAGAGATGGGCATAATTTTATTTATAAATAAAAATACGAATTTATTCGTATTCATAAGTGTGAATACGAATTTATTTTTATTCACATATATTATATACAAAAATACAAATAAAATTTTATTCGCAAATTTTTCTGCGAATACAAATAAATTCACAGAAACAATTGTAAATAATAAAAAAAAATGTGAATATTTACAAAAAATCAAGTGATTACAAATAAATCACATTAAAATATACGAATACAAATTTATTCACATTATAATTTGTGAATAAAAAGTTATTCACAATAAAATTCGCAAATAAATTATGAATTTATTCGTATTAAGATGATATTACGAAAGTTATTGGTGTTTTTTTTTTTTTTTTTTTTTTTAATGGAGGTACAGATGACAAACTTTGTTCCTGCAGCATGGCTGGTGGTCCCGCGGCGGACTCGGGGTAAACAACAAATCTAGGCGCTAATAACCTAGCCCCCTTAAATAAAAAAAAAAAAATATTTATAAATAAAATTATGCCAATCTCTGCCGGATGGGTAAGGATGGCTATGATTTGAAATAGCATACACTCTAGGGTAATTAGACAACATATTTATGCAAAAATTATAATGTTCTCGCATGTTCCATTCCATATAGAGCTTTGTAAATCTGAATTTTTATCTAAATCTGATACATTCAGATAATCGATAATAATTCCCTTAAACTACTAATTAAAATGATAAATGAATTCAATTACAATTGAAAAACAATTTCAATAATCCTTGTATGGCATAAACTTATAGAAAAATACAACAAGGGAAGACTCATGTTTACAAAGGCCTGGATCAGTGTAAGATGTTTTGTCCTAGATTATCTTAATCCCTCAGGATAAGGTGTCTCCTATTTTCCACGTTGGAGTAACCCTCCATCGCGGGAGGTTATTTAACCCTTAGCTTACCCATCCGTCGACCATGTGGGAGAAAGTTACACCGTCGCCCACGTGGGGTCCACCATGTATAGTATAGTGGTAACGTGCTAATAATTCATAAGGCTACCTTCAAAAAATATTCAATCATTTTGTAGGTGTCTGTGAAGATATCCTCCAAATATGGAGTCTCAGGATCCAAAATTGTGGTT
>OX328125.1:12965350-13018122 GCA_946811695.1 Gonocerus acuteangulatus
CAAAATTGTGGTTTTAGGATTTGAAATTGCATTACAGAAAGACAATAACACAGGAAAATAGAATCCTTTCGTCAGATTGTAAAATTCGACGAATTCAGCTCTATCTTGATATCAGATACTATCATGATGCAAACTAATTAAATTGGAAAAATAAAACACATGTAAATATCAAAGAAAAAAAACGTCTGTCACGCAGGAGCTGCATAACTAAGCACTTTCCTCAGAATTTGGGTAGTGTAGACTGCTTTCCAGAACAATTTGCTTAAAATATCCTACATAAATAAAATAAAAACATGAATAGTTCTCTTTTAATTTTGTAATGAGTTAAAATTATTAATTTGCGTTATGTTTACACATGGTACCTACTACACTACGTAATAAATACAAAAAACCTCATATTATCGTATTTTGATCCAACGCAGGAACAGGATACAGTCCCTCTAGTGGTAGGAAGAGCTCCTTGCGGCGGCTTTGCGAACCTACGGCTGGCGGGCTTTTCTATTGAAATATATTACAAAGTAAACCCTCGCTTTCCGATTGACCGATTCAGCTCATTTTTACAACACTTCTTTCTCATGAGTTACCCACGACGTATACCGCGTTTCGTTACAATACAGCAGAAATTTCGACCGGTATGAGTATATTAGGAATTTGGGTCCGGAGTAAACCCCCCTTCTAAAGAACCGATTTAGTTTATTTTTACAACACATGTTTACCTGTAGATTACCACTACGAATTTTTTTTTTTTTTTTTTTTTTTTTTTTTTTTAGTAATACGTTTATTTAACATCTGTACATTTGCAGAGTACATTAGTTAAGTTTGCTCTCAGATAAAAATAATAATTATATACAGAATTGAGTTGAAATACAAAATAAATAAAAAACAAATAAGCAAATAAATAAAAAATAAAATAAAAAAGAAAAAAAAAAGAAAAAAAAGAAAGAAAAAGTACATAAAAAACAAAACAAACAAAAACAATGAATAGGAAATAATAATAAAAATAATAACACAATAATAATAACACTTTTGGAAGGAGCCAATCAATACTGGCACTTCCTACTTAGAATAATGTTTTGTCCCTATTCAGTTAATTGATCACGAGGCCAATGTCTCTTGAGCCTTCTAGGCGGATTTTTGGGGTGAGTTTGGGAGGAAAGTGTTTGTGCTCTAGGATTGGGATGGAAGGACAGTTTGGAATGAAACGTTAGGAAGCGTGATTTTGCCAGTTCTTGAACGAAAGGGATGTTGAGGTCACTATGAAGGGTTTTATTGGAAACATAGAAAGGAGCATTAACTATTTTGCGGAGGACTTTGGA
Organism: Gonocerus acuteangulatus; assembly: GCA_946811695.1. Taxonomy (NCBI): domain Eukaryota; kingdom Metazoa; phylum Arthropoda; class Insecta; order Hemiptera; family Coreidae; genus Gonocerus; species Gonocerus acuteangulatus. The sequence goes on from OX328125.1 coordinate 12,966,667, forward strand.
TTGGAATGCCTGTATTCTCTGTATGTTAGAAGTTTTAGTTGTACCCCAGAGTTCAAGTCCGTAAGTCCAAATAGGTCGGATTATGGTTTTGTAAACAATGAGTTTGTTGTGTATTGTCAGTTTTGATGAAGGTCCCAGTAGTCGTCGTAAGAGTCCGTATCTCCTGTTCAGTTCCTGTCTTTTCAGTCGGGTGTGTGGGTTCCAAGTGAGTCTACTGTCCAGTAATAATCCCAGGTAGCGCACCTCGTTGGATATGGGGAGTTCGTGGCTGAATATGATGACTGGAGGGCAGGTTCTCTTATTGAGGGTGAATGTGATTTGGCAGCATTTCTCAGAATTCACCTTTATTTTCCACTTGTTGCACCAGTGCTCGACAGATTCCAGATGTTCTTGTAGATAACAGGAAGCAGTTACGGGGTCAGGAGAGGAGGAAAATATGGCTGTATCATCAGCATAGGTAGTTAAGTGGGTGCTGGGGTGGGTAGGGATGTCTGCGGTGTATAAAAGGTAGAGGAGAGGACCAAGAATACTTCCCTGTGGTACTCCGGAGGAAATGGGATGGGAACTAGACAATGCGGGACCGGATCTTACTTGGAAGGAGCGGTTAGATAGATAGGATTGCAGGATTAGGAAATATGTGTGAGGAAGTATGCGCTTTATTTTGTATAACAACCCCGGGTGCCAAACACGATCGAACGCTTGGGCGACGTCGAGAAAGGCACTCGTGCAGTAGTTTCTACTTTCAAGCGCGTGGGATATGGTGTCAACAACGCACCACTACGAATACCGAGTTTCGTCGAAATATACCAAAAATCACGGCTGGTAGTGGCGAATTAGTATTGTGGGTCCGGAGTAAACCCCCTCCCCTCCTAATGAACCGATTTAGTTCATTTTTATATCTCACTTTTCTCTCTATATTACCACTACGAATACCAAGTTTCGTTGAAATATAACAAATATTACGGCTGACATGGTCAATATAGTGTTTTTGGTTCGGGGTAAACCCCCCCCCCCCTTCCGGTGGACCGACTTTGGTGGTTAACGAACTCGTTCAATCGTTTGCTAATTGAATGATATATACGAAGTTTCATGACGAAAAAACAAAAACTCTGGCCGCTATCGTGTTAACAGACGCATATATATATATATATATATATATATATATATATATATATATATATATATATATATAGATATAGATATAGATAGATATATATAAATTTTAACGGGGGTCATTTTCGGTGTCTACTAGGTAGGATCGATAAAGATTTGAAGAAATTTTTCAAAAATTCCGTCATGAGTCCAACCTCAATAGCTACTTTCCTTCGGAGGAAAGTGCTAAAACTTATAACGGAAGCCTAGGTGAGGTACACTCAGACCCTAAAGCCGTTTTTCAACAAAAAATAATTAATTTGAGGCGTGGACTATCCTTTAAGAGCGATTTGACCCTGCCGGTCTTGGAGTACTACTGATTACGAAGCTACTCAAAGAGCAGAAAGGTAGAGATACGGTGGCTATAAGGGAGGGGGGAAATGGTGTGAGTTGTTTCCGCCTAGACCTCACAAGGTCGACAGAGGGTTAAATGTACGTGTGCCATCCTTTCTGGATACTGCACGTAATAGGATAAGGTGAATCAGTATCTAGTTCGCACAGGTATTCCCAGCCAGATCAATAATAATTCGTTTTTCGGTTTTGACCATCTAGATTTCAATCTTGGATCACTATACGACGATCCACAGCAGGCGGAAGAAGTCAATGGAGAGAAAAAATGTAATATGTACCAAATGCATGGGAGTTTTTCAAGTCAAATTCCAAGTCAAATTCGGTCGAGATCAATATTCAATTGAAGGCCTTTGGTTTGGAGCAAGATGGATGATTCTAAAGCAGACCCAAGACTTCCTGCAAGATCTAGGTGTGGACCCTAACAAGCTTCCTGTCTTCGCGGAATCAATTTTGATAGACTCCCTGGGGAGTCCACAATCATATATACGGGACCTAATCTACATTTTTAGAAAACGATTCTCAACCAAATTTGTTCAAGCTCATGATTATATTAATATATCAAAATCATTTAAACGTCATCATCAAAATTTGCTTTTTCATATCAAAATTAATGCGTAAAACGTTTCTATCAAATAAAATGAATTTTCGAAAGATTGATAAATATTAAATATTTGTAGCACTCCAATACATTCTAGGAATGTGTAAAATACTTGGGATTTCTGGATATATTCTTACGAATTTCTATAAAACCGTTTGGGGAATCGTATTGAATGTAAAGTATCTATTTTCAAGTTTATTCAAGATCATAAAAAATGTTACCTGCATTTTTTGATAGCGCGATCTCATTCAATCGGTCCTGAAAGGTAGACAGGTCCCCCTTTACTGTCAATTTCATGGTGCGGGTCCAAAGAACTTGCTTCGCTTTGAGATTTCATGATAAAATTATACATGTTTTTATATTTTTACGGAAAATTAAGACAAAACTTTAATTGTTTCTATCCTAAGCTTCAGGAATGAGACTAGGGATAATAACGTAAACGAGATAAGATGACGCAGTTCCTACGAATCGGACTAATATCCTTCTGCCTTGTTGCTACCAGTCAACCAACTAACTGCCACTATTATATACTGTAACTACAGCAACTATAGTGTATACTACTACAGAGACAGGGGCTCTAGTAATTAGTGCGGGAGATAGTTTCCTAACCTTGTTCCTACTAATAGAGTCTGGAAACTTGTAGTCAACTCCATGAACGGAGGGATGTGTTCTGTATATCCCTTCATGTACAACTACAACATCTTCTACAGAACTTGGTTACATTTCCGGTTATTTTCAAGTTGTATTTTCAGTCTGTTTCCTCCTTCTATATTTGGAGCGAAATCGCCGCATAACATCTTGAGGCAACCTTGGAAGAGTTAGGCCGCATAACATCTTGAGGCAACCTTGGAAGAGTAAGGCCGCATAACATCTTGAGGCAACCTTGGAAGAGTTAGGCCGCATAACATCTTGAGGCAACCTTGGAAGAGTTAGGCCGCATAACATCTTGAGGCAACCTTGGAAGAGTAAGGCCGCATAACATCTTGAGGCAACCTTGGAAGAGTTAGGCCGCATAACATCTTGAGGCAACCTTGGAAGAGTAAGGCCGCATAACATCTTGAGGCAACCTTGGAAGAGTAAGGCCGAATAAAAAAAAAAATCTACTTTTTTTTTTTATTTTATTTTTTGAGTGAGAAAGATGTAGGTAACATGATGCTTCGCCTTGTTTCTCTGGTTGGCCTTTAGTTCTCTCACAGTTTCAAGTTAAAGTGAATAGCTCTATCATCATGAAAAATTCAATGTCCTATTTCAAGGGTGAATCCCAGGTCTGAAACGTCCCTCCTAGCATATTGTTACCCATAAATCACTAGTAAATATTATAATTAAAACATTGAATTTCAATTGCATACTCTTTCAATCAGGGTTATGAATCAGCATTCCAAAGAATTAACATTAGCCATTGCTATCCTGAAGCACTTCTCGAACTTTAACTTCGATTTCCCAAAATCCGGAATTCGTGATTCGCCCTTACTGTTCCAAGGTCATGATATACCACCCATCACCAAAATCGGGCCATCTGTTCACCTGTCGCCCTCTTTGTTACCATTTCTTTCCAACGTACATGAGCACTAGTGCCATCAAACAAAATGCTTTAAGTTGCATACCCTGACGTTGCATTTATTAGATTGTGTTGTAAACGATACGTCCATTGAAAGAGCAACTCAGGCAATTATTTTTGTTGGCATCAGTGCACATTTGCAAGCAATCTTTCCGCCTCCTTCCGTTTAAAAGCGCTAGTTGCACAAATGGCGACTCGTAAAGCAAATGGTCCGATTTCGACCGTTGTGGTGTCAACAAACAACTTCATGAACGGAGGGGTGTGTTCTGCATATCCCTTCGTGTACATCTACCGTGTCTTGTACAGAACCTTTTTATATTTCCGGTTATTTTCAAGTTTTATTTTTAGTCTGTTTCCTCCCCTCTATTTGGAGCGAAATACCAAAAAAAAAAAAAATCTATGTGAAACATGCTTCGTTCAAGGAGAAAGACTGAATTGATTGCTCTCCCTTCTCGTTCGAATCCTACCATTCTAGGCTCAATCTCTCCTCGACACCTGGATCCTGGAGGTATGTTATTCGTCACTCTCTCTCTCTCTCGCTCTCTCTCTCTCTCACACACACACACACTTTTGGGGAAAGAGCTAAATGCAAAACTTAGTTTTTATAAGCCATATGCCAAGTTTAATATATAAGGCTAATGTTGTACCTAGACCCACGTTATATCAGCATAGATTGGACCTAGAGTCCTAACTAGGGGACTAACTTAGTTGCAACTTGCTCCTTGACATTCTAGAAGCAGCCATCGCTGACATCTCCTGTCTATTCGGTGATCTCACAAATAGATCACCGAACATGGGAATGGATAAGTTACTCCAACTGATACAGTTAGAATAGAATTGTGCCAAGAAGTGACCCTTGTGCAATCACTTTAGTGATTTTTTTTTTTTTAGGGATGGCCAAAACCGGGCCGGGGGTTTAGTGATTATTGATTTTTATTTTTATTTTTTTTAATAGCTCACAGACGTCTAGACCATTAACGTCGGGCGATCTACTTGTTATCACCCATCCTAAATATCCATGGTGAAGGACGGAATCACACAACGGGACCTGAAATGAGAAAAATACCTCCTCAAGGTGGAACTCGAACCCGCATCTCTCAGATGAGAATCCAGTTTTTGTGTTGAGCTTCCAAACTTGGTATATAGATTTCCTTTGACGATTGAACCAGTTCGTTAGGCAGCAAAATAGGTCAATGTAGAGGTTTACCCCCTAATTACGAAATGGCCTATACTGGCCGTAATTGTTGTTATATCATGTACACAAAAGTCAGTATATGTAGTGGGTTTCTAATGAGAAAGACGTGTTAAAAATGTAAACTTTGCAACATGCGAATAGTGAAGGTTGGCCTTTTCAGTTTTCTATGTGATATAAAAAGAAATTATTCATAAAAATCGAATTAAGGAAAGCGTTTTACTCGCCATAAAGGCGTTCTGGCTTGAATATCGTGTTGTAGTGTCTGAGAATATATATATATATACTAGCTGACCCGGCAAACGTTGTTTTCCCATATAAATTATAATTTATATGGGAAAACACTATAAATAATTATTTATAGTGCTTATTTTGGTAGTCAAATAAAAAATAGCTATCTTATTGTAAGTGTGTGAGGTTGTGGTCTATGACTGAAAGAAGAATAGAGCGCTGTAACCGCTGACGTCCTATAAAAACGGCAAAACATCGAACATCCATTTTTTAAAATTCATTTTACTATATTATTTTAACTAATATATTTAAAATTATACTTCTATCACTAATTATGAGAATAAAGAAAACACAATATTAATCTGCTAGTGCAATGGAGTGTACGATATTTTTCGTTAGTACATTTTTAGCGAAGATAAACAAACTGGATGGTTTACCCTCGCCAGAACATGCCACGTATAATTGTCCGTGTGAAAAACACGGTGTGCCCAAATCAAAGCCACAAACATACATCGTTTGGTCTGGCAACTTATTGATTGCCAATCTAATTGGAAATTGAACGCTTTTGAATTCAATTGGCAAATTTGTGGGTATAATAATGGCCGAAAACTTTGTAGGAAGACAGGAAAACTTATTGTGTGAGGAAGACAGGAGATTGGCTTCGTTCTCATCCTTACTCCATGCTGTTTACTGGGTGAGAAGTGACACCGGTAGACGCCTGGCTTCGTTCTCATCCTTACTCCATGCTGCTTACTGGGTGAGAAGTGACACCGATAGACGCCTGGCTTCGTTCTCATCCTCACTCCATGCTGTTTACTGGGTGAGAAGTGACACCGGTAGACGCCTGGCTTCGTTCTCATCCTTACTCCATGCTGTTTACTGGGTGAGAAGTGACTCCGATAGACGCCTGGCTTCGTTCTCATCCTTACTCCATGCTGTTTACTGGGTGAGAAGTGACACCGATAGACGCCTACTGGGAATAACTCGTGGAGTGATAATTGATCAGTTATCGACCACCAACGGTTAAAAATAATTAAAGTACTAATATCGATATTTAAAAATAGGGATTGGTGGTGGAAAAGTGAAATAGAAATAAAGCATTTTCTTCAAAAAAAAAAAAAAAAAACTTTTTTGGGGGTGAACCACCCTTATCATTCAGTGGTATGAAAAATTGTTAACAACCTATTCTCAGTCCTACCAAATACACACACAAAATTTCATAAAAATCGTTCAAGTTGTTTCGGAGGAGTTTGGTCACAAACACTGTGACACGAGAATTTTATATATATATATATATATATATATATATATATATATATATATATATATATATATATATAAAGGACATTGATAAGGACACAACACTAAGAGATTACATGTATGCAAGGAGAGGACCAATCCTATATGCCTACAAAAGTTTATTGATCCTATAGGATACGCACAGAGATTTGATGTATGAGGTATAATTGTGTTAGATTGGAAGAGCCGATAGAATCTATAGGCCAAACATACCTGGAGCTGGAGATAAATCCACTACAATCAATTATCCAATTCCCATTGGAGCCAATATCTTGCAACTCCCCTCCAATAACATATAGCCCAATTCTTCTCGGCGTTTATCATCTTTTAGAGCCTTTCCTCTTTCTTCTCTTCCTCTTCTTCTTCTTCTTGGACTGACTATTTTACTTAAATTTTGTTGAATGTTTCCAGTTTATTTTAGCCTTGTTTTATGACATTATAATCAAGAAATGCAAGAAGAAAATGTTGTACGAAGACAACACTTAAATCAATCCTTCAGCCTACCTTAAAGGCATCATTTTAAACAGAATGGAACCAAGTGCCTTATTTTGAAAAAAAGAAAATAAGTGTTATTTACTTTCAGCTATTTAGTTGTCAGAAATGTTATCCTAAATAGAAACAGCACGAAAATACTTGGTAAAATATTGTCTAGCTTGACGACAAAATACTTGAAAAAGAATAATTAAAAGAATCTCTAAGATATTGCAACTTGAAGAGCAATTTTCTCAGAATGTTCATACTGTCACTTGGTTCCTTTCTGATTAACATGGTCCATATAATCAATATTTTAAATGAAACATTATTGACGCAATGTATGGCATTAGTTAGACTGTAACCTAGTCCTTAATATTGATCGGTAGAAATTTGGCTCGGTGTTAGAACACTCGACTAATGTTTTGGAGGACCTAAGGTCGAAAATAGGAGGCGACCTAAATATTTAAAGTGTTCAAGGGTTGGAGTCGGGTGAGCCAATACCCTTTATTGAAAAAACTTGCAAAGAGAGAAATCAGGCTGTTGGAGCATAGTATTGACCACATGATCTTCCTCGTGTATCGTATGGTCAAAAACGTGATTCCCCTAGAGGAAGTGCTACTCGGGCTCCTTGAGACCTTCAACGGGACTGTAAAAAAAAAATGATATTGTTACAAGCGTAGTTTGAACTAAGAGGGACTTGGTGTGTTCGCTCGCGTAGATTTTGGTCCAAATAAAGCGGGAAAAATGGGCCATAGGAAATCGTAGGCCAAAATCTGGTAAGAAAAACGTTTGAGTCATGAATAAGGGGACTAGGATATGAACTACTAACTGAATTTTTCGGGTAATTTATTATTTAAACGGGGGGCGAGGTTAGCTCAGTGGTAGAGCACTGGACTAATAAGTTGGAGGACCTGAGTTCAAATCCCGAGCATAGTACTAGAGATTTTTTTTTCTAGTATCTTCGTTCATGGGTTGAATTCGGCCTCCCTGACCGTCACTAGGCCAACCCAGCCTTTAATTAATTTAATAATGGGTACCTTGGGTGCTAAAGACTCTAGCAGTCGAAGCAGCCAAGGGGAAAATCAGGCGGCCGGAGCATAGTACTGACCACACTATCTCCCTAGTGTGCCGTATGGTCACGAATCAGATATCTCTATAGTATCTACCCCTCAGGGCCCTCGTAGCCTGTTACGGGAATGATTTTTTTTTTTTTTTTTTTTTTTTTTATTATTAAAACATCATTTTAAAACAAGGAATAGTGGGAAATTAATCACACCACGTCTTGTTTCGATATTTCGTGTATTGTACTCATACCTCCACAATTATTTATTCAAGTCGTTCTACTTTCATAGGTGCTTATATCAATGCTTATTCTAACCAGAGTTTTATGTATTCGGCAACCCCAACGGACCCTTAAAATACAAAAGGGACCCTCAAAAGTTCTGACCTAAAGGAATTAGGTAACATATTATAACTTAAGTATCAGGTAAGCTCAACCTCAACGGACCCTTAAAATGCAAAAGGGACCCTCAAAAGTTCTTACCTAAAGGAATTAGGTAACATATTATAACTTAAGTATCAGGTAAGCTCAACCTCAACGGACCCTTAAAATGCAAAAGGGACCCTCAAAAGTTCTTACCTAAAGGAATTAGGTAACATATTATAACTTCAGTATCAGGTAAGCTCACATTCAAACATTGAGTTGCAGTGGCGCATAGAATCAAAGTACCTTCAACAAGACTTATATTCCCGTAGATTTACCGCGCATGAAATATGCCAGAGAGTAGCTGCTACAATGAGATCCCCTAAGAATACTCAGCTAGTGGAGTCGGAAGTGCTGAAGGGGTTGGGAAGAAGTAGCTTTGTCGGCGAATTATCGCCCTGAAAGAAGCTATATTAGAGGTAACTATCTCAACAACTTGAAGACAATGTCTTTAATTGTTGCTAGAGAACAATGTCTTACTTAGGGCTTTTCCTTCTCTCCCTCTTTTCAAGGGTTCAAAATCCTGCCTGGGGGATTCTCCTAGGGAAACTCAATTACATTTCACGCTGGATAAAGTATAATGATTCTAGTAATGTAGAATTATACCAAGTGTAAAATTGAAAATTATTTTTAAATCCATTTGTATTATTATTTAGGCTGGTGCGCGTAGCTATGTTTTTCAGGCTAAATGAAATGAGGGTGCAAAGGTAAAGATTTTCTGGTTTTGGTCCTGAGGGGATGAGTTATATATAAAAATGTATTATATTTGACAACGTTTGGCTCGAATTTCAATAGCATTTATCAGAGATATAAGGAGAGGAAGAACTGACCCAAAAGGAAGTCGCAACATCATTCTTAAAAATGTCCACGTTCAACCCTTTCTCTACCGTTGACTGCTCCAGCTGTCGAGTGTGGCTGGGCCCTGTGGACCGTCGACGTATGTACAAGTTGGAGGAAAAATGGGATCTACAAACCGTTGACTGCTCCAGTAGTCGATAGAGGCTGGGCCCTGTGAACCGTAGACGTGTGTACAAGTCGGGCGAAAGATGGGACCTTCGTACCGTTGACTGCTCCAGCAGTCGAGAGAGGCTGGGCCCTGTGTACCGTAGACGTGTGTACAAGTCGGAGGAAAGATGGCCCTACATACCGTTGACTGCTCCAGCAGTCGAGACAGGCTGGGCCGTGTGTCCCGTAGACGTGTGTACAAGTCGGAGGAAAGATGGGACCTACATACCGTTGACTGCTCCAGCAGTCGAGAGAGGCTGGGCAGGGTGTACCGTAGACGTGTGTACAAGTCAGAGGAAAGATGGGACCTACATACCGTTGACTGCTCCAGTCGTCGAGAGAGGCTTGACCCTAGGTACCATATATGTGTGTACAAGTCGGAGAAAAGATGGGATCCCTAATCATCGGGTGAACCTAGTACTTTTTTTTTTTTTCTTAGCCACCACCACAACACAAGTTCATCGTCGTCTGAATCAATAATGAAACTTATGGAAACCAGTTTATTCTATGTGCACGTTTTAATGAAATAGGTTTCATGAAACCAGTTTCTTCAGTGTGCGCCGGGCCTAAGATGTTGTAGGAAGTTGGTAACAGCTTCCTCAAATATATTTTTATTTTCAAGGTACTAAGTTATTTAATATGTATATATATATATATATATATATATATATATATATATATATATATATATATAAAAAGAAATATGAACCACTGTTCATCATCTATGGGATCCGATCCGGATTGCGTGGTCAAGCTCATTGGCGGGTTTCCTCCATATGAATAGAGAAAGAAAGCGCGATAAAACTATTACTCAACTACTAGTGAGTAGTTTGACATGTAGTGAACTAATGTAAGTAGTTCATTTGTGCTTAATACTGTGCTGAATGTTATGATTGATAGAAATATCACAACGTATAGGGATAAATTGAATCTCTCTTTTCTTTTTTTTTTTGTGGTAATCCTTGAGATAAGAAAGAAGAAATTAAAATATTCCGTTGAAAAGTACTGGTGGTTTATCTAAGAGATGTAGAGAGTACTTTGGGTTAGGTAATGGTTTTACCTGCATAAGGTAGGTAGGGATAGGCGGTCCCTTGAGGCCTGATAAAAACAAAGCTCTACTCTTGAATAAAACATAAAATCTTGGCTTCACCCATTTGTCCCCCTCCCCCATCCCTAACCGAAGACCACACCCACGGGTCCTTACTTACATGCATTTATTCAGCTGATCTCTGAACGACACTATAAGCCAAGGATAGGGGTCCGTATATTTCAGGCGGTGTCTCCTCAATGTCCTAAACAAAGTCTAACTATACTGACTTTCATATTGTATAAGTTAATGATCAATCATAAATCTAGATTTTTAGTCTCTAATCGTCAATCTGCGTAAGTTTAGTCATTAGTCAAAGCCTATTTTAATCATTAATCACCAATAATTGACATAGAAATAGTAGTCGTTAGTCATTTGTCATGGAGAAATATGATTGATCAATCATCAATCGTTAGTCACATCCCGATTACTCATATCATCATTATTTACAGAATTGATCATAATTTGCCCAACTCTGCTAGTAACTAATAATAGAAGCTTATTATGAAAAAAAACTAAATTTGGACCATTAGTCCTTTCTCTACCAATGACTGCTCCAGCAGTCAAGATCAGCTGTGCCCTGTTGACTTCCAAAGCAGTCGAAAGCTCCTCATATTTCTGGCTGTCATTCTCTCCTCATTTCTCGATTTTAGAGCTATCTGGCGTTGCTGTAGCATACTTCTAGTATTTCTTCCTGACACGAGAGGGTATTCGAATCATGTTTTTGGCTGTGTGAGTTATTTAGACGTATTACAACTCCTTACACGCTCTCCGCTTTGTCGAATTACGGTCACTTCTTATACTTCTGTCGATCCACAACAGCTGCCACGGCACTGAAAGTGCTAGGAAGTGGGGTTAACCATAAACACACAACTACAAGACCAAATTATCCATGTCTTCCAAGTGGCCTTAATGATCAACAAAACAACCATCTTAACATTCGATACTAATGAGAAACTAGTATTGTCGAAATCAGGGCGAATATAGCTATTGAGGCTACACTCTTTAAAGAATATTTGAAAAATGTCTTTGAATCTCCATCGAATCAACCAACAGGATACCAAAAATGATCCGCGTTAAAATTTATATCTTATAAATATGTAGTGTGTCGATACAAGCAAGAGTTTTTGATTTTTTCACTAAGAAACATGGTATACAGCAGTCACCTGACAAACAATTAAACATGTTTCGGTATCCAGCAAAAACGTTGCATCTGGAGGTGTCATTTTTCGGAATAATTTTCCCATGCTGGCCGTAATTTTTGTTATGTTGCTTCAAAGCTCGGTATACCTCTCATAGCTATCTAAAGATAAAGATTTTTTTTTTTTTAAATGAACTAAATCGGTTGATTAGTAATTGAGGTTTACTTTGTATTATGGTAAAATTGAATTAAGCTGCGAAATGGACATTGGTTGTTACTTCTACCAATAGGAGCGCTGTACAGGGCGCTGTATCAGGTTTTTACTGTTCGCCGAGTTAAGTAAAAACATAAAATAGGAAACATATTCATTTTTTATTTAATTTATGTATATTATTTGAAGGAAATTATTTAGGAATGCAGATTCTGCGTGGTGGTGACACTAACAGGTCCCCACTATGATGCCCCTAGGAAAAAAGATTAAATACCTCCGGGTTAAATATTAGAGTCGACATAAATTCATTTAAATATAACCCCCAGAATTAAATCAAGTTCTCCTTTGGAACGAAATTCTAATAAAATAATCTGACAACATTATATTATATATGATAATACATTGTGTTCAAGTAGAAACCACAATTTTCCCCCCAAGAAGTTGCTATCTCAGAAAACTATTGTCTGCTTTGGAAAGCGGATGGTGTGGGTGGGTGGGGGGGGTAGTCTCATAAGGGCGTGTAAAATTGAAATATCCCCCCAAGACGGATGGGCTATCGTACACCCCCCTCCCCCCAATCTCTAGATGGAGAGGGGGTGAAGGAGTGGGGGGGGGGTTTGTCTTCTCATCGCTCCCCTGGAATTAGTGCAATAACTCAAGATAAAGTTCCCCCCCCCCGACCCCCCACCACCACCAACGGGTCTAGGACAATGACTTAATATACGGCACATATATTCTACCCCCCCCCCCCCTCCCCTCACTCCCCATCCCCCCTTATCACATATTCCACAACCCCCTTACATCAACCGCGTTCTCCTATCAGTTTTCCATCTAACCCTTACAGTACATCATAACGTTCACTTTACATACTTCAACTTTTAGGTTAGTCTTCCAAGTACTTATTAAATTCCGTAATAGAATCTTATACAATTTACATGCGGTCAAAATAGTAAATGCATTTTTCGTAGCACTTTACGAATAGATAAACAAATCATAATTAAGGTTTGAACTATGACTGCGAAGATTAATGCATCGGGTCACCCAAAACTCTTATTAATGCATCGGGTCACCCAAAACTCTTATTAATGCATCGGGTCACCCAAAACTCTTATTAATGCATCGGGTCACCCAAAACTCTTATTAATGCATCGGGTCCCCTAAAACTCTTATTAATGCATCGGGTCCCCCAAAACTCTTATTAATGCATCGGGTCCCCCAAAACTCTTATTAATGCATCGGGTCCCCCAAAACTCTTATTAATGCATCGGGTCCCCCAAAACTCTTATTAATGCATCGGGTCCCCCAAAACTCTTATTAATGCATCGGGTCCCCCAAAACTCTTATTAATGCATCGGGTCCCCCAAAACTCTTATTAATGCATCGGGTCACCCAAAACTCTTATTAATGCATCGGGTCCCCCAAAACTCTTATTAATGCATCGGGTCCCCTAAAACTCTTATTAATGCATCGGGTCCCCCAAAACTCTTATTAATGCATCGGGTCCCCCAAAACTCTTATTAATGCATCGGGTCCCCCAAAACTCTTATTAATGCATCGGGTCCCCCAAAACTCTTATTAATGCATCGGGTCCCCCAAAACTCTTATTAATGCATCGGGTCCCCCAAAACTCTTATTAATGCATCGGGTCCCCCAAAACTCTTATTAATGCATCGGGTCACCCAAAACTCTTATTAATGCATCGGGTCACCCAAAACTCTTATTAATGCATCGGGTCCCCCAAAACTCTTATTAATGCATCGGGTCCCCCAAAACTCTTATTAAAATGTTTTATTTATTTCCAGGTTTTTTACATGTTTCTCCTGGAACACACTTTAAAAAAATGTTTAACATTAAAATATATTTAAATAAAAGTTGAAATATACTATATAGGTAAATGTAGTAACTAAATGCTAAGAATGTAATTCTTACGATAAATCAGTGTCCTGGCTCCTTTTACTGGATTTAATGAAAATTAGTTCAAGCTTTACATGTTTTTTACATGTAAATTTACGTACTGTTTTTTTTTTTTTTGGTCGTCCAGAAACATGACATCGCCCTATCTTTTTCTTCGAAGGTAGTATTCCCATTGCTGCTTCTTGACTCTTCGGGAATGTTCTTAACAAAAAATATATATGTATATATATGTAAAACATATATATATATATATATATATATATATATATATATATATATATATATATATGTCTGTTAACACGATAGCGGCCAGAGTTTTTGTTTTTTCGTCAGCAAACTTGGTATATAGCATTCAATTAGCAAACGATTGAACGAGTTCGTTAACCACCAAAGTCGGTCCAAAATCGGAAGGGGGGGTTTACCCCGAACCCAAAACACTAATTTGACTATTTCAGCCGTAATATTTGTTATATTTCAACAACACTTGGTATTCGAAGTGGTAATATAAAGTGAAAAGTGAGATATAAAAATGAACTAAATCGGTTCATTAGAAGGGGGGGGGGGGGGGGGGGGGTTTACTCCGGACCCACAATACCAATTCGCTACTACCAGCCGTGATTTTTGATATATTTCGACGAAACTCGGTATTCGTAGTGGTAATCTACAGGTAAATATGTGTTGTAAAAATAAACTAAATCGGTTCATTAGGAGGGGGGGGGGGGTTTACTCCGGACCCACAATACCAATTCGCCACTACCAGCAGTGATTTTTGGAATATTTCGACGAAACTCGGTATTCGTAGTGGTAATCTACAGGTAAATATGTGTTGTAAAAATAAACTAAATCGGTTCATTAGAAGGGGGGATTTACTCCGGACCAAAATTGCTAATATACTCATACCGGTCGTAATTTCTGCTGTATTGTAACGAAACGCGGTATACGTCGTGGTTAACTCATGAGAAAGAAGTGTTGTAAAAATGAGCTAAATCGGTTCTTTAGAAGGGGGGGTTTACTCCGGACCCACAATACCAATTCGCCACTACCAGCAGTGATTTTTGGAATATTTCGACGAAACTCGGTATTCGTAGTGGTAATCTACAGGAAAATATATGTTGTAAAAATAAACTAAATCGGTTCATTAGAAGGGGGGGTTTACTCCGGACCAAAATTCCTAATATACTCATACCGGTCGTAATTTCTGCTGTATTGTAACGAAACGCGGTATACGTCATGGTTAACTCATGAGAAAGAAGTGTTGTAAAAATGAGCTGAATCGGTCAATCGGTCAATGAGCTGAAAGCGGGGGTTTAATTTGTAATATATTTCAATAGAAAAGCCCGCCAGACGTAGGTTCACAAAGCCGCCGCAAGGAGCGCTTTCTACCACTAGAGTGACTGTATCCTGTTCCTGCGTTAGATCAAAATACGATAATATGAGGTTTTTTGTATTTATTACGTAGTGTAGTAGGTACCATGTGTAAACATAACGCAAATTAATAATTTAACAGTTACTCATTACAAAATTAAAAGAGAACTATTCATGTTTTTATTTTATTTATGTAGGATATTTTAAGCAAATTGTTCTGGAAAGCAGTCTATACTACCCAAATTCTGAGGAAAGTGCTTAGTTATGCAGCTCCTGCGTGACGGACTTTTTATTGGAAGGAAGTGACTGCAAATGTTCATTCATGAGCTGAAATTCAAGATTCTTGCATTGGTCGTGCTGAGCAGTAGGTGCGCCGTCAAGCTGTTCAAACGGTTGACAAGCTAGAACTGAGGAATGCGTGAAAGGGTAGAAAACCACTCGTCACTGTAGGCGTGGTAGGGGTTTTCCTTGGAATACCTGAGGTCTGAGGGAATAGGTTTTACCGGCAACTTCTTACTAGACAAAATGGAAGCTATGGCGCACTCAGTGGGCAAGCGCGACTGCTGGAGGGTTTACAAAAAAAAATCGTAGAATCCTCCTTGTTTGGAAGATATTGTGATATCAAATATAACCAGAGTATCCAGAGCACTTCCAAGCCTAATCCATAAATTGGAATAGTAAGGTGCAGATTGTCCTATTCGATCTAATATTACTAGTAATATTGTAAATCCTGACAGATATATCTATCTAATCCTATGCCCCCATAGAGTTATGAATGACTATGTTACCCTAAAGATGAATGGGTCCTCGGCGTACTCTAGGATCATGGCTTCCTGGTTATTAGGTCTTTGTCCTTATCCTGAGTTATAGGCCTGATTCTAAAGGCCCTGAGATAGTCCAACCCCCCTCCCCCTTTACCTGATATTCTACCAGCTTTGAGTTATGAGTTAAGCAACCATTGTTCTACCAGAACCTCGGAAATTCGGATTCTCCTCCAGGTTGTCCCATAATAGCTATAGAATTGTAATGGGCTTTATACAAACCTATATATTTACACATACATATATATGTCTATATTCATTTTACATTAGACATATTGGAACACATAAAAGAAGAACCTAAGGAGAAATTTGTACGACCAACGCACGTGCATTTTCTGAAAGAAAACCATGGCAAGAAGAGCAAATATAAAAATAAAATATAAACTTGGATCCCCCTTCCTTTCTGATTTAAGCCTACTGCAAAAAAATTAAAAAAAAAAAACAAAAAACATGAGGCATGCTTTAGCCGCTCATTATGTATATGTGGCATGGCTGTGGCAGAATATTGCTGGGGCGCACGGTGGTGCCAAACGCCCGATTTTGGTAAAAAAACCTGTAAGTACTTGAATTTTCTGATTTTGGTGTCGTTTTTAAAGTATTTTGTAGTTCTGAATCGAATGAGACCACTGCCAATTCGATAGATTATTTCGGAAGATAAAAGGGTTTTATTATACGAAAACCGTGAAAAACAGCAAGTGTACGATTTAAAAAAGTCACATCTTACTCAATTGTTAGAGATATGTATCCTTCCAAATGTATTTTTGAATGCTGAGTTGAATAAATTAACAAACAATGTAATAAAGTTAATACATTTTGACATGTTTAAACGAGATATTAGGTAGATCTCACTGTAAAAGTTCAGTTACTTGCTATCACAAACTGTTCAACAACTCTCTGCAGAAAATAGTTACGGTAAACTCATTTTGCCTAAAATAATCGCATCGTTTCATTTTATTAGGCTGTGCACACATACGGCCGAGTAAGGCGATGAAATTTATATGAAAGCAACTTCAAAACATGTACTTTTAGGTAACACTATGCAAAGATCTCAGCTAACTACCGCTTTTTTTCTTCTTCACCAAATAAACTACGAATAATTGAGTTCCATAACAGATATCTTCACAACCTAAATGCACCAAGTTCATGATACATTTTGGAAAAAAAGAAAATTCGTTTAAAAGCTACATATACTCATGAGACTTCCTGGGTAATATCAATTTTTCAGGATAATAAGTGGTATAAAATATTGTTTTACTTTTCACTAAAAACTGTGAGATTTTTACTCAGTGAGAAAACAGTCAACAAAATAATTTTTTGTGATCATACCTATTAATAAAATGGAAAAGCAATATTACAGCAGTATTCTACAACTAATTAGGTACCTGTAAAAAAATGTAAGTTCAAACGGGATTGAACACCTTATGTTTTGGAGGTTTTTCCCTCTCGGCACCACTGTGCGACGCGTAACGCGAAAATGCAAATTAAGGAGAAATTATTACTTGCAATATGTCCCTAGATATAGGCGTTTCTGTGTTTTTTTTTATTGTCTAAACGCCAGTTTTTGGCCATTTTCGCGCTGTTGGTCGTTACGCCATGGGCAAAATTTCATTTTTATGACATTTTAATAATCTGCCAAATTTCCTATAAGATCTCATGTACCTTGTACAAAAATTTCTCAAACGAAATTCACAGCAGCCAAGTAGTAGCCAGTAGTTTTTTTTTTTTTTTTTTTTTTTTTTTTTTTTTTTTTTTTTTTAATGATAAGATAATTATTAACAGCCAAAATGTTTTGCTTATTAATTTTTCTTCTTTTAATTTACCACAATTTACCCAGGCAAAGCATCCTTTTTCGGCCTTCAACACTTACTAACAAATAAGACATGGTAATAAAATAATGCAACTTTTCTGAGAGTCCCATCCACATTTGATTTCGTGATAAGTTCTTCGTTTGTGTGGCTACTGTGAACGTTTTGCACAATGTACACGAGATCTTATAGGAACTTTGATGCAGAATTCGCAAATGTCATGGGAATTAAATATACCCCATGGCGTGAAAGACAAATAGCGCAAAGATGGTCCAAAACTAGTGTTTAGACAATATGCACGGAAACGCCTATATCTAGGGAAATAATGTAAGTAAAAATTTCTCCTTGGTGGCATTCAACTACACTTCAGTCGGCGTACACACCCCTCAAGTATGGCGATTTCCTTCGGGACCATCCTGCATATATATATGTATAATACTGGGAACTGGGGTCTCCCGTGGTCTAGTGGCTAGTGGCTGGATTCATAAGCGGGAGATGGTGGGTTCGATCCCCACCGGCGGCCTGAATTTTCTCATCTCAGGGCTCGCTGAGAAAATTCCTGGCTGCACCCTGGATGTCGGCGCTAATGGCCAAGATTTGTCGATGCGCCGTAAAAAAAAAAAAAAAAATACTGTGAACTAACAATTGCCGGTTCTGAGACTTTTCATTTCTGGGATGGAGTAATCAATAATTTCTCCATTTGTATTTCTGGCACCAAATGTATTTCAGTAAATATACATACCATATCTCAGAAACTACGTTTTTGTATGTACATTTATATATGATATATATATATATATATATATATATATATATATATATATATATATATATATATATATAGATAGATAGCTAGATAACGTCAAGTACTGTTGGTAATCAAGACGACTATGTTTTTGGATTTCATCAAAAATCATAAAGAAAACATGTTTACAGGGTAATTAACATATTTCCTCAAACACGAACTAATTAGAAGACGGCCATTTTGTAGATTTTGAACCCGGAAGTAGCAGGGTTTAATTGCACCCTCCCACCCTCTCCTCATATATTACCTCCCATTCCATTCCTATCCTCTCCAAATAGTTTTCAACACTTCCGCTCTTAGCCACTTGCTTCTGTCCTATCTCGGGGCAATATCTTGGGATTAAGATTGGACGGAGTATTTAAACTAGGTCTTCTTTACAAAGCTCCATACCGTGAGTTTTATTTAGAGAGATTGTTACTGTTATAACCATATGGTATTCTGCGATTATAACCATATGGTATTCTGCGATTATAACGTTCAATCGAAAACATATTTTATTGCTGTATTGCAATTAAAATGATTCCAGGTACGAATTATAAGCACCTTACAGTCATCTATTCCAAAAATGTTGTCTACCCTGATTCTGGTACCTCATACACAGACTGTGGAGTAAATGTGCGCAAGCGTCAAGAGTCAAATCAAGAAGGAATGTGGCACGTCCAGACAGTATTCTTTTTTTTTTCTTCTTTTTTTTTCCTTGGTGTTTAAAGGCTATTCAACCTTTATTGGGTCATTTATGCCTCTTGGTCGGTCCGTTGGTAGCATCGAAAGCAGAGACAGAGCCCGACGGCCAGCGGGATACGGACCTAGCCAAGGTCGAGTAGAGTCCCCCGTGCCAGTTCTACCTTAGTGGCCCGCATCTGGTGACTGGCTGCTAGGTCTATGATATAAGGTGTGCTTACTGGTGCCAGGGCAACCAAACCAAATTGTGGTAGAATGCTCACCTGCCAGACAGTATTCATATTCTTATTTATGTGATTAGTTGTGGAGGAAGCGGCATGATGGAGAAGATTTTTTTTGAACAATTATGTCAAATATTAAAGAGTTCTGGGCCCCTGAGCCATAATTATTTGATGATGTTATGTTTATTTTATGTTAATTAAATAAATCACTAAAATATAGTACATGTGTTTTATTAGTATAGATTAGTCACTCATAAAAATCACGGTATGGAGCTTTGTAGAAAAGACCCCCTTTAAAAATAACTCAAACCTTTATTTTTCCCTTAATTTTCGGATATATTCTTATATATGTATCTCGAAACCGATATGGAAATCGCTGTAAATATAAAGCATCTATTCAAAAGCTTATCCGGTTTTCGATAGAACGACCTAATTTGCGGAAATCAGTATTTACAAAAGGGATTTCCGCTTAGGATACTTTCAGTTTCCTGTTGTCTTGGTTCTTTTTGAAATTTCCTTTTATATTTTTTATACGTGTTTAAATATTTCTTGAAATATCAAAACAAACTAATAACTGGTAATATTGGTTTGCTAATGTCACTAGGGATCAGAACAGGAAAGCGCTATAATGACGAAGTTCCTGCGTTTTACGTTTAAGTTTTTCTGAGTAATTTTTGAAATGTTATTTAAATGTGTAAATGGAGGTTGTGCCCGGTTTACAAGAAGGCCCAAAGCCTTGTGGCCCAAAAATATGTGACTTCTTTAATCCTAGGAGATCTTTTGTGATGACTTCTTCCTCAGGCTCATAACTTCTGAATCCAATGCCTTCCAATATCGACTGCACTTCGGCTAAATTACTTTTCTCAGAAGAATGATTTCATACAGGAACGTCAGAGTCACATCTAATGAGAGTCTACGTTTGCTGAGGCAGCCTTTAAGATGATGCCCTCATCACAAGTGATTGTAGAATCTGTGAAGATGTAGTTCCAGTTATAGAGGTGATGACTTCTAAGAGTTCGACTCAAAGAGCTGGAAGTTCTAGAAGACTTCTCCGGAGACCCTTATTTTCAGTTTGACTTATTTACATCAAGCGCTATGATTTATTGAGGAACATTTTACCCTTAAAGATTGGGAACCACAGATGTTTTTGACTTATTTAAGGATTCGATTTATCGAAGTTCGGGTCATCGATATTCGACAAACCTATAAGCACACTTCTTAAAATAATGTCAGTTAAATCAGTTTTCACAGATAGCAAAATACATGAAAAACTATCTAAACAAACTATTATAAGAAAAATTCATGCACTTTTAGTCCATATTTACTATTGACACTAGACAAAATCTTTCTGAAGATTTTAGTGTAATCACTACTTATAAATTTACGTTTTAACTTACAGTACATCACACAGATGCTTGATGTGTAATTTTTAACTTACAGTACATCACACAGATGCTTGATGTGTAAGTTTTAACCTACTGTACATCACACAGATGCTTGATGTGCAAGTTTTAACTTACAATTCATCACACAGATGTTTGAGGCGGTGTTTCTGTACGTCGCCACTCTTCTCTTGCCAGGATAGGGCTAATATATTTCATTTTTTCCAAATAATATCCACCACAGCTTGTTCTAATCGAACCCACCACAAGGATTACGTGAACTCTCCAAGTATAGCCAAACTAAACTGTTAACAACTAATAAATACTGACCTATGCTATGGAACGCAAATGGTACGAGAGAGAGAGAGAGAGAGAGAGAGAGAGAGAGAGAGAGAGAGATTCTAGAGTGAGATAAATGGGTAGGAGAGTGATGGAGGTATGTAAATCAGTGATCTGCCAGTGACAGTGTTGTGAGAGTGAGAGAGTGAGAGGCACTCGACCGAGGGCTGCCACCCTCACTCCCATCACGCCCCACTCCTCCTCTTACCCCCACTCCACCTCCTATTCCCCCCACCCATACTCCTATCCCCCCACTCCACCACCCCACTCACCACTAATTGTCCAGCCAACATCCACTTGCGTCAACCACCACTCCGAAACCCCTATACTAACTCACTTCTTCTATATCAACCACTCCCCTCTCTCTTCCACTATTCCAGGTCATGGGGAGATTTTTTTTTTTTTTTTTTTTTTTTTTTTTTTTTTTTCTCAAGACCCTAATAGAGCAATGGGAAATTTATTGTTAAAAAAAAGTTGGCATTAAAAATATTTGGTCTTGCACAAATTTTAAATTTTCTTTGGGGGAAATTGTGGGTTCACGTTAAATAGATGTGTACTACTGCACCATATATGAAAAGTATACTAATACTACTAGTAAAATGTTGTGTTAAATAGCTTTGGGAATACGAAGACAGGTATAGTTGGGATTCGGCTAGGCGAAAAAACGTCAGACTTTCAAAAAGAAATCTGTATTTTGGACGTTTCGACTGCAACAATGGCAGCCTTCTTCAGCTAAAAAATATATACAACTTATAAGTAAAGAAAATGTACAAGTAGTAAGTAAAAGGAAGACCTCGAGGACAACTTAGGTAACCATGGTTGGAAACGTCCACATACAGATTTATTTTTGAAAGTCTGACGTTTTTCTCCTAGCCGAATCCCAACTATACCTATCTTCGTATCTCTGCAGCGGCAAACTATCTCCATCTACACTATAAATATATATATATATATATATATATATATATATATATATATATATATATATATACACACACCTTGCCAAATACATATTACATCTAGTTAAATCCAACTATTTTCTTTCTTTTTTTAATTTTTTTTTATTATGATATATTGCTTAATTATTTTTATTGGTTTCTATTTTCCCCAGAGTTAATAAACTTATTAACTATTAATGCCAACAAAAAAAATATTAATTTTGACAAAAATAAAAACGTATAAGAAAACAGTTAATACAGGTTATAATATTGATACAGGCTAAACTGATACAATACTAACAAAAAAAAAAAAAAATACAAATATTTTTGTGGCATATATGGGACATTTGTGCATTAGTATAACCAGTGCATAGGAAATAGATGGTTGTAAACAACGTAGTAATTATGTATACTTATTGTTTAAATGAAAACCACAGTTGACCCCGAATAAAAAAAAAAATAAATAAATAAAAAATAATGTATCTTGAACATAAATGCTGCTATATAATTGTTTTGTAGTTTATTATACGTTAGCACGGTTCCCGTCATACTATATGTTATTCATCAATTCATAAGTAAGCAAAGTATAATGTTTCTTGACACTGGGGCAAAGCTAATGTTTTTTACTTCCTGGAAAAGCTGTTTTCTCTTCGTGTAACTGAATTGTATTTACTTTACGGAAACAAAGTAGCTTTCGTATAAGTGAATATTGCTTATTTTTTTTTTTTTTTTTTTTTACGGCGCATCTACATCTTGGCCATTAGCGCCGGGCTATCTATAGGTTGCCACCCTTTTATAATGCCAACAGCACGTGGTCGGTCACCCATTTAGGTACTGACCACTCCCGACATTGCTTAACTTCGGTGATCTACGGGAACCGGTATATTCAACGTGGCTATGGCCGTTGGCAATATTGCTTATTATTGAATATTAATATTAATAATAATATTTGAATATCGTATTAGTGAATAATTCAGTACACATGACTAAATAGAGTTTCGCCTGGGAACGAAAAATTCTTCGTATAACTGAATTTTTCGTATACGTGAGACTCCTCTGTACATACATATACTAATTTTAAGGGGTGTCGTTTTCGGTGTCTAATAGGTAGTATCGATAAAGATTTAAAGAAATATTTAAAAAATTCCGTCCTTAGTTCTAATTTTCTTCGGAGCAAAGTACTAAGCACAAAAGTACTTAGAAACGTCTACTCTCCTATAGGTACTCATTTAACGATGCTTTGATATTATAAATATTCCTCGATATGTACATGAGTAAGAGTCATGAGTAAGAGTCACGAGTAAGAGTAATGTGTAAGAGTAATGAGTAAGAGAGTACTCCAGAACTGGGCAGCTATTACACTAGATAGATACTGGAGAGGGTTCTCTCTCCTGTCAACCTCAGCTTTACTCATTTGCATATCCACTATCTCTCTCTCTCTCGGTCTCTCGGTCTCTCTCTCTCTCTCTCTCTCTCTCTCTCTCTCTCTCTCTCTCTCTCTCTCTCTCTCTCTCTCTCTCTCTCTCTCGCTCTCTCTCGGTCTCTAGTAGAGTATGGATATACATCGAGGTACTCAGCAAATACATACCCACAGCATACATTTCGGGGGTTTTCTTTTATTTCTACGTGTACTAGTGTAAATTATTTATGGAAATTAATATTTTACGACCTCCGACCATTAGTTGGAAGATCCTCGACACTTCTACATTTCAATTAATAACCCCTTTCAGTATATATGTACATATATATGAAATGAATGAATGAAAAGTTTTATTCTTATTCCGGGACAGAAGTCCCATAGGAATAATTTTGAAATTACAAAATAATTTTGAATTTTACGTATAAACTTAAAAACTTATAAATGCTATCAGTATCAATATATAGTGTACAGCTTCAATATAGACTAGGTGTTGGGTAAAACTTGGAGGGATAGAAGGTGGTGGAAGAGTCGGGATTTAAAGGTTTCTAGGTTGGTAGAATGGCGGACAAACAGAGGTAAGGAATTCCATAGCGAGGTGGCACGGGTGATTATTGCTGTTCGGTGGGAAGGAATATAAAGATCGGAAGGACGAGATCGGGTGTTACGAGAGTGAACCGAGGATTTAAATTTAAGAAGTTGAAAAATATAAGAAGGTCTACGGGATTGAATTACTTGGCAAAGGACTGAGCCGAGGAAGTACTGACGATAAAGAGGGAATAGCCAATTTAGCTCCTGGTAGAAATGTGATATGTGGGAGTCTCTGGGGATCCCGAGGATAAAACGAATGAAACAGTTCATGAGGCGTTTGAGTTTAGCCTCGAGATCTCCAGAAAGTCCACCGTACACCAAACAACCATAGTCAAACTGGGGGAATAATAGGGAAGTTACGAGGAGTTGACGGGTCTTTGTTGGCAGGAGATGGCGGGAGAGGTTGAGCTGTCTCAGGATAAATATGGACCGAAGGGAAATTTGGGAAATATGATTTTTCCAGGAAAGGTTCTGATCAAATATGATCCCAAGATTTTTAACTGATTTACAATATTTTATAGGAATGCTGTTAAGGTAAAGGGCTGGAAAAGGGGAAGTAGAACTTATGAGGGATTGGGAGCCTATAACAATGGCTTTGGATTTGTCTGGATTCAGGGAAAGCTTATTAGCTGCAGCCCAAGCATTGATGTTATTAAGATCTACTTGCAGCTTGTCTACAGCATCTCGTAGCAAAGAGGGCTTAAAGGATAGGTAGATTTGGGTATCGTCAGCGTAAAGATGAAACTTGGAATGAACTATGGAAAGAGGAAGATCCTTGATGTAAACAGAAAATAGAGTTGGGGATAACGAGGAGCCCTGCGGTACACCACGGGAAAGAGGAAGAGGGCTAGAAGGATAGCTGTCGGGGATGACCACGTATTGGGATCGATTGGATAGAAAGGATTGGAACCAGCTAATGGCACTGTTGGAAAAGGAAAGAGATTGGAGTTTGGTGAGGAGGATTTGATGGTCTACGGTATCAAATGCTTTTGAAAAATCTAGGAGAACTAGAATAGTGAGCTGTTGGTTATCTATGGCAGTTTGAATGTCATGGGTGATTTTTATGAGCGCTGATTGAGTGGAGTATGACGGACGGAAGCCAGACTGGAGAGGGTTAAGGAGATTATTTTGTTCAAGGTGGTTGGATACTTGAGATTGGACCAGGCGCTCTAAACGTTTGGAAAGATTGGATAGAAGGGAGATAGGACGGAAATCCTTCGGAGAGCAGGGGTTTGATATTTTGTTAAGAGGGCGAACCAACGCTGTTTTCCATTGAGCAGGAAAAGTCGAGTTTTGAAGGGAATAGTTGTATATGTGGAGAAGGATAGGAAGGATTGCGGGTAAGCAGGCCTTAATCAGTTTAACGGGAACAGAGTCTGGACCGTAGTCATTGGTTCGGGATTGAAGGACCGCGGTTAGAAGATCTTCTGGGGTAATATAGGAGAAGTAGAAGTTGTTGGAATTAAAAGGTAGTTTGGAAGGTATAGGAGGACTGGATAGGACTGAGGGAGAAGATACAAAGTGAGCATTAATAACATCAAGGGATAATGAGATAGAGCAAGGACGGTTAGTTTTGCAAAGGGAAAGCATATACATATATGCATATGTATATGGGTGAGTGTGTTTTATAATTGTTTGTTTGGCGAGCAAATCTTTATCAGCATATCGTTCATCAATAAGTTTTGACGTCAAGTGGGATTAGTCCTTATAAACTGATATAATACAAAAAAGATGCAATATATGATAATAGAATTAATTGCACAGCCACACAAAAATAAATAAAAAATAAAAAGAAACGTAGTTCGGGCCCAGAGTGCAGATCATGTTTACTTTATGTTTTTGAGGTCGTTGAATCCGAATCCGGGGTCTGAAAACCTCCTGCACTTTTTGATTAAGCCCCACTCCCTATGTTTTCTGATGCAAAAAATCTTTGAGTTCTCATTCAAAAATTGACACAAGGCCTTCGGAGATGACTCTTCAACTAATTCAATCCTTTAAACCCCAAAATACAACTTTTAAAATAATCTCCCCTTGTTTGATTCGAGCAATGTATCAATTGAACGTCCTAAAATAAATTAATTAGCCTTTAATTTTCGAACTATTTTTTTATGAATTTGGCTACATTTTAACTAAAGTGTTCTCTTTGCGTTGGAAAAAGATAGGAACCTCCAAGCTGTACTCGTTTTCCAGATATTTAACGTCAAAGATTCTTCAATTATTTTTAGCGTCAAAATAGTAGTTCAAAACAATAGTTAACGTTTTTTTAGAGGAAACTGTTTGAAAATTGCTGCAATCATTCAGTCGCCATGCATGCTGATTTTTTAGTGAAAATTCATTTTTCAGCCAATAAATAATCTTATCACGCCAAAAATCAACTTTGATATTCCTCCCCTTATAGTAAATTATTATTCTCAAAAGCGGACTCTTGAAAAATGAAAACAGCTGTTTTCAATGGAAGTTTTCAGGCATTGGACTTCAGAATATTCTAATAGTGAAAAACTGATAAACTGCATAATTTACGGGAAACAATGATTTCTAAACTATTAGTCCATTACTTACCAGTCCTGTGAAAATGATTTTTCCCTAAAAGCTTATAAACTCAACAATGAACATGCGTCGTGAAATAAAGATGGCTGCCATTTTAAAACGGTTGACTCAAAAAAAAAAAAAAAAAAAAAAATTAAAAAACGTTATGGACTACTGATTTCGTATGTAATTGATGGTAAAAATATCATTTTTTTCTAAAATGGTCAAGCAACCAGGTTATTTTTTTCTGGACCATTTCAAATGGATTGACCCAAACTTGATTTCTTAAAGAACATTTGATCTACTTTGCGATGGTTTGATTGGATCGTATTTAGCATAAACGGTATAACGTAGGTAAACATATATATATATATATATATATATATATATATATATACATACATATATACATAAATTTATAAATTGTTCCATGACAGCTACATTCCTTTAAAAATAGCTAACAATTAAGTAACACGAAAGCTATTACTTTAGGGGCAAAATAAACTAATTGATAATTTTAGGGAATAGGATATTGTAGTAAAAGAAGATATTATCAAAAGTGACGGAGTGGAATATCGCATGATTCGAGTGAAACAAGTTCATTAACACTATAATATCAGTGAAAACTTTTACTTGTCATCACACACGAATTCTCTCTTATCACGGAACAAGTGGTAGTAATTTCCTGTATTCGGGGCTCACTTCAGGCATCTCCCTAATGGGGAGATCCAAACACAAATATTAGGATTCGGGAGCTGTAATCTGTATTTTGAGATAAGGATGGAATAGAGTTTATATGTTTCCTATTAAATTCCCTATTAAAAGGATTTTTCTTGGAATTTTCGTATGATGTCCTATATATCCCGAAACCGGTTGGGAAATCGTACTAAAAGTAAAGAACCTATTCGGAAGCTTACTAAAGTGTCTATAAATAACATTCTTATGTGTTTTTCGAAAGAGTTATATCATTCGGAGAGCAGGCTAAAGACGGTCAGGCAGGCCTCTCAGTTTTACTGCCTGAATACTGGTCGTCTGAACTTGTATATATTCCGGCCGGTCTGTCAGTTAAGGCTGTTCAGGCGGACTGTCCAGATAAAACTGACAGGTATGCCTGAATCGTGTGTAGCCTGCTTTATGCAGCTAGACGGTCAGACAGGTCTGTCAGTTTTACCTGAACAGTCCGTCTGAAAGCCGTTCATTTGAACGTCTATATATTCCGGCCGGTCTTTCAGTTAAGACTGTTCTTCCTGCGATCGGAGGAAAGTCAAAAATATGTTCGTTCATCCGGCCGGCCTGACGAAAGTCAGAACGTGTATACGACACTGCCGCCTGTTGGGGCATCAGGCTGTCAGGCCAAACAGTTTAGTATAGTACTGAGGTCGTTAAAGCCGAAAGATAAACCACCTGTTCAGAGGAATTTATCTAAGACAAGTAGAATCAAAAACTCACACGACTGACTATCCATACGTAGATGATTGTGCCAATCCAATTTGGGAGCAAACTTCAAGCCAGAAAATTTACATAAGAAAATAGCCCCATTTTCAACCAACCTTTACTTCCATACCGAAAGTTTTTTTTTTTTATTATTTCTTCCAAACCAAAACAACTACCAAACTGAGAAGTGCTAACACGTCGTCGTCTGTAGTAGAGGCCATGATAATTGAGACTGAATGATATTTCACAGTTGCCTGAACATTTGGAGGCCGGACAGTCAATCCGTCGACCTTCAGGCGGACTTTTCAGTTCACTGACAAGCCTGCCTGAATCATGTGTAGCCTGCTTAAGTAACGCTGCTCTTGCGTGACGTAATCTACCATTATGCGTCCATATTTAGTTCTTAAGAAGGTCGATATAGACAGTACGATGGACATTACAGGCGAAATCTTGGAGTGTGGAAAATTATCCCAGAGTGACTTGTAAGTTATTGTATTGTGACTGGGGAATATGCTTAGTAGTGCAGCTATTGCAGAATGCGTCCATATTTAGTTGTTATGAAGGTCAAGAGAGCAGGTGGAGGTATAGACAGTGCGATATCACAGGCGACACCTTGGGGTGGGGATGGTTATCGCAAGGTGACTGGGGAGTTATTGTATTGTGACTGTAGAATGTGCTTAGTGACGCACCTCTTGCGTACAATAACAGAATACGTCCATATTTAGTTGTTATGACGTTCAATAGAGCAGGTGGAGGTGTAGACAGTACGATATTCCTGGTGACACCTTGGAGTGGGGATGGTTATCGCCAGGTGACTGTGAAGTTATTGTATTGTGACTGGGGAATGTGCTTAGTAGTGCAGCTCTTGTGTGACGGACTCTACCAATATGCGTCCATGCCTTATTGTTATGAAGGTCAATAGAACAGGTGGAGGTGTAGACAGTACGATGTTCCTGGTGACACCTTGGAATGGGGATGGTTATCGCAAGGAGACTGTAGAGTTATTGAATTGTGACTGGAGAATGTGCTTAGTGACGCACCTCTTGCGTACAATAACAGAATACGTCCATATTTAGTTGTTATGACGTTCAATAGAGCAGGTGGAGGTGTAGACAGTACGATGTTCCTGGTGACACCTTGGAATGGGGATGGTTATCGCAAGGAGACTGTAGAGTTATTGAATTGTGACTGGAGAATGTGCTTAGTGACGCATCTCTTGCGTACAATAACAGAATACGTCCATATTTAGTTGTTATGACGTTCAATAGAGCAGGTGGAGGTGTAGACAGTACGATATTCCTGGTGACACCTTGGAGTGGGGATGGTTATCGCCAGGTGACTGTGAAGTTATTGTATTGTGACTGGGGAATGTGCTTAGTAGTGAAGCTCTTGTGTGACGGACTCTACCAATATGCGTCCATGCCTTATTGTTATGAAGGTCAATAGAACAGGTGGAGGTGTAGACAGTACGATGTTCCTGGTGACACCTTGGAATGGGGATGGTTATCGCAAGGAGACTGTAGAGTTATTGAATTGTGACTGGAGAATGTGCTTAGTGACGCACCTCTTGCGTACAATAACAGAATACGTCCATATTTAGTTGTTATGACGTTCAATAGAGCAGGTGGAGGTGTAGACAGTACGATGTTCCTGGTGACACCTTGGAATGGGGATGGTTATCGCAAGGAGACTGTAGAGTTATTGAATTGTGACTGGAGAATGTGCTTAGTGACGCATCTCTTGCGTACAATAACAGAATACGTCCATATTTAGTTGTTATGACGTTCAATAGAGCAGGTGGAAGTGTAGACAGTACGATATTCCTGGTGACACCTTGGAGTGGGGATGGTTATCGCCAGGTGACTGTGAAGTTATTGTATTGTGACTGGGGAATGTGCTTAGTAGTGCAGCTCTTGTGTGACGGACTCTACCAATATGCGTCCATGCCTTATTGTTATGAAGGTCAATAGAACAGGTGGAGGTGTAGACAGTACGATGTTCCTGGTGACACCTTGGAATGGGGATGGTTATCGCAAGGAGACTGTAGAGTTATTGAATTGTGACTGGAGAATGTGCTTAGTGACGCACCTCTTGCGTACAATAACAGAATACGTCCATATTTAGTTGTTATGACGTTCAATAGAGCAGGTGGAAGTGTAGACAGTACGATATTCCTGGTGACACCTTGGAGTAGGGATGGTTATCGCCAGGTGACTGTGAAGTTATTGTATTGTGACTGGGGAATGTGCTTAGTAGTGCAGCTCTTGTGTGACGGACTCTACCAATATGCGTCCATGCCTTATTGTTATGAAGGTCAATAGAACAGGTGGAGGTATAAACAGTACGATATCACAGGCGACACCTTGGAGTGGGGATGGTTATCGCCAGGTGACTGGGAAGTTATTGTATTGTGACTGGGGAATGTGCTAAGTAGTGCAGCTCATGTGTGACGGTCTCTACCAATGTGCGTCCATACATATTTGTTATGAAGGTCAATAGAGAAGGTGGAGGTATAGAAACTACGATATCTAAGGCAACATCTGGAGTGGGGATCGCAAGGTGACTGTGGAGTTATTGTATTGTGACTGTGTAGTTATTGTATTGTGACTGGTAGGTATTGACAGGAGCAGAGGAGAGGGGTAGAGGGGTACAATAAGGTTGACAGCCATATAAAGCCTTGGCACTGGTCTCTCTCTTTTCTCGGTCTTGTAACATCCAGCATCCATCTTGTACAGCACCCACCGCCATCTTATCCAGCAGGCACCTTCTTAGCTACCTCTCATGAATAATTCATTCTATCCTTGTCTCTTCCTCTCCTATTATTTCATGGGGTATAATTCTACTCCCTCTAGTAAACCTGTCAAAAGGTGCTTCTCTTTCTTACGGTCCGATCTCATTTCTTCATTTTTAAAGTATTTGTCCTGCCCCCCTCCACAAAAAAGAAGTCCGATTTGCAGTAAATGCGCCATCTTAGCGCGGTTCCGTTCATATCCCTAGTGCCGTCAGCGAAAATCTCCAAGATAAGTAATATAAGATTTTAAGCGCCACAACAGGAAACTGAGAGCATCCTAAGCGGAAATTACCCTGTACTCGGCCGCAAAGTTCGCTTTGAAGCTCTACAACCCTATTTCTAACCTTCTTTTACTAAAATACTCATTTTAATGATAAATTCAATTTAAAAAAAAAACAACAACAACCAATTAAAAACTTACGTAAACACATACAAAAACACGTTCAAAAGAACAATACTAACAATTTCGAAGTTTTGAGCACGCATTTCTCCAATTTACATCGCCCCATCGAAATACATCTGAACCTTTTAGCACTTTCCTCCGAAGGAAAGTAGCTATTGAGGTTGGACTCATGACGGAATTTTTGAAAAATTTCTTCAAATCTTTATCGATCCTACCTAGTAGACACCGAAAATGACCCCCGTTAAAATTTATATATATCTATATATATATATATATATATAGATATATATATATATAGATATATATATATATAGATATATATATATGTGTGTCTGTTAACACGATAGCGGCCAGAGTTTTTGTTTTTTCGTCACGAAACTTGGTATATAGCATTCAATTAGCAAACGATTGAACGAGTTCGTTAACCACCAAAATCGGTCTATCGGAAGGGGGGGTTTACCCCGAACCCAAAACACTAATTTGACCATTTCAGCCGTAATATTTGTTATATTTCAACGAAACTTGGTATTCGTTCTGGTAATATATAGAGAAAAGTTACATATAAAAATAAACTAAATCGGTTCATAAGGAGGGGGGGGGGGGGGTTTACTCCGGACCGACAATACCAATTCGCCACTACCAGCCGTGATTTTAGGTATATTTCGACGAAACTCGGTACTCATAGTGGTAATCTACAGATAAATATGTGTTGTAAAAATAAACTAAATCGGTTCATTAGGAGGGGGGGGGGAGGTTTACTCCAGACCCACAATACCAATTCGCCACTACCAACCGTGATTTTTGGTATATTTCGACGAAACTCGGTATTCGTAGTGGTAATCTACAGGTAAATATGTGTTGTAAAAATAAACTAAATCGGTTCATTAGGAGGGGGGGGGGGGGAGGTTTACTCCGGACCGAAATTACTAATATACTCATACTGATCGTAATTTCTGCTGTATTGTAACGAAACGCGGTATACGTCGTGGGTAACTCATGAGAAAATGAGCTGAATCGGTCAATCGGAAATGGGGGTTTACTTTGTAATATATTTCAATAGAAAAGCCAGCCAGACATAGGTTCACAAAGGCGCCGCAAGGAGCGCTAGAGGGACTGTATCCGGTTCCTGCGTTAGATCAAAATACGATAATATGAGGATTTTGTATTTATTGCGTAGTGTAGTAGGTACCATGTGTAAACATAACTCTGGAAGTGAATTAATAATTTATCAGTTACTCATTACAAAATTAAAAGAGAACTATTCATGTTTTTATTTTATTTATTTAGGGTATTTTAAGCAAATTATTCTGGAAAGCAGTCTACACTACCCAAATTCTTAGGAAAGTGCTTAGTTATGCAGCTCCTGCGTGACGGACTTTTTAGTCGTGAATTTAGTAACCTTTTGAGTAGTTACTTTCTTAACACAACGATTTTACAACGATTTTTCGATACATTTAAATATCTTAGATTAGATGAATGCCAAACGTCTGGAACAACTTTCAAGTGATCCAAAATCGTTTTTGAATACCTAAACTGACATTTAGATTGCAAAACTAATTGTATCACTTCTTATCGTAAATGTTTACAGATATCTCTTTGAAAATGGAAACGTCCGTTTTTTTACGTTAAGGAATCTATAAAAGGAGTACCTGCAAGCATATGGACTCGAAAAAGTAAGCGTTACGATTTTTTTCGCGCGAAATTTGCACCAAAAGCCATTTTCCGGTGGGCGGATTCTGCTGTTTAACGAACTTGACCTTTCAAATTGGACGACGGATTTTTGTACCAAATTTCATCACAATCGGACCATTAAGGAAGCCAGAAATGAGCGATCCGTTTCGTCCAATTTGAAAGGATAAGTTCGTTAACCACCAAAATCCGCTCACTGGAAGATGGCGTTTGGGGCGAAATTCGCCCGAAAAAAATCGTAACGCTTACGTTTTTCAGTTCATATGCTTGTAAGTACTCGTTTTAGAGGCTTCTAGGGCCAGTAAAACGAATTACCCAATTTTTAAGGCGATAGCTTTAACCATTTCTGAGAAAATCGGAAAAAAGTTGTTAAATCAAGTTTTTGGTTTGGTTACTTAGAATCATGGGATTCAGTTGAAACATTTTTTGCATGTTTGAATTTCATCAAAACTAACATGTTAAACTTTTGGTTACGTTTGGAGTTAATGAAGGGTTAGAATAAAATATTTTTTGAACAGACATGAAAAGTTTTGGGAACTTCGTATAGTTTCATTAATATCCCTTAATGCTCATGTAAATTGAATGCTAAATTGTAAAAATAAGCAAAAGGATCTATTAGATGTTGGGGTTCACTCGAGATTAAATGTAAAAAAAAAAAAAAAATAATAATAGTAATAGATAATAATAAATGGGTCAGGTCTTCATTACAAGTGTTGCTGACAAAATAGTATTTTTAGCATAAATATGCTTTGGCGAAGACTAGACTAAAAAAAAAAAAAAAAAAATCCCAAAAAGTGTACGCTGCCGTTTGCCCATGCGCGGTGGCTATTTACGAAAAAGAAGACTGCATGTTATTCAGTACATTACATATAGTCGGAGAGCTGACAACGCACTTTTCATGAAGTGTTTTATGCACCTTGAAATTTTGCTATAATGTACATCTTAGGTAGATAATAAGGTAAGGATGTGTTTCCTGGACATATCTTGGAACATCAGGTACTGCGCATAGGGGAAAGGTGCAAAACAATATTGCCCAAAAGTAGAGTTTTATTCAGAAGCCAACTATTATTAATGAAAAAATGGCCAATTAAGGCAATTTTCAAATTAATAATAAATAAGGCAGGCACTTTTAAGGGGGTTAAAATGATAATAATAAAAAAAAAAAAAAACTAAGTACCCTCTTACAGTGGGGCCGAACGTAATAAGTGAACGATTGTCTAAGAGGTAAAGTCTGTGCAATGATTCCCAAGTACCCTCTTACAGTGGGGCCAAACGTAATAAGTGAACGATTGTGTAAGAGGCAAAGTTTGTGCAATGATTCCCAAGTACCCTCTTACAGTGGGGCCGAACGTAATAAGTGAACGATTGTGTAAGAGGTAAAGTTTGTGCAATGATTCCCAAGTACCCTCTTACAGTGGGGCCGAACGTAATAAGTGAACGATTGTGTAAGAGGTAAAGTTTGTGCAATGATTCCCAAGTACCCTCTTACAGTGGGGCCGAACGTAATAAGTGAACGATTGTGTAAGAGGTAAAGTTTGTGCAATGATTCCCAAGTACCCCCTTACAGTGGGACCGAACGTAATAAGTGAACGATTGTCTAAGAGGTAAAGTCTGTGCAATGATTCCCAAGTACCCTCTTACAGTGGGGCCGAACGTAATAAGTGAACGATTGTGTAAGAGGTAAAGTCTGTGCAATGATTCCTAAGTACCCTCTTACAGTGGGGCCAGACGTAATAAGTGAACGATTGTCTAAGAGGTAAAGCCTGTGCAATGATTCCCAAGTACCCTCTTACAGTGGAGCCGAACGTAATAAGTGAACGATTGTCTAAGAGGTAAAGTCTGTGCAATGATTCCCAAGTACCCTCTTACAGTGGGGCCAAACGTAATAAGTGAACGATTGTCTAAGAGGTAAAGTCTGTGCAATGATTCCCAAGTACCCTCTTACAGTGGGGCCAAACGTAATAAGTGAACGATTGTCTAAGAGGTAAAGTCTGTGCAATGATTCCCAAGTACCCTCTTACAGTGGGGCCGAACGTAATAAGTGAACGATTGTCTAAGAGGTGAAGTCTGTGCAATGATTCCCAAGTACCCTCTTACAGTGGGGCCGAACGTAATAAGTGAACGATTGTCTAAGAGGTGTAGTCTGTGCAATGATTCCCAAGTACCCTCTTACAGTGGGGCCAAACGTAATAAGTGAACGATTGTCTAAGAGGTAAAGTCTGTGCAATGATTCCCAAGTACCCTCTTACAGTGGGGCCAAACGTAATAAGTGAACGATTGTCTAAGAGGTAAAGTCTGTGCAATGATTCCCAAGTACCCTCTTACAGTGGGGCCAAACGTAATAAGTGAACGATTGTCTAAGAGGTAAAGTCTGTGCAATGATTCCCAAGTAGCCTCTTACAGTGGGGCCAGACGTAATAAGTGAACGATTGTCTAAGAGGTAAAGTCTGTGCAATGATTCCCAAGTACCCTCTTACAGTGGGGCCAGACGTAATAAGTGGACGATTGTCTAAGAGGTAAAGTCTGTGCAATGATTCCCAAGTACCCTCTTACAGTGGGGCCAAACGTAATAAGTGAACGATTGTCTAAGAGGTAAAGTCTGTGCAATGTGTTTCAAAAAAGGCTACACCCTCGAAATCGTATCCTACAAGCCTAGGGTCACATACAAGGTACGTCATGAAGAGTTTTATGGACCTTGAAAGTTTGCTATAATGCACGTCTTGGGTAGATAATAAGGTAAATATGTGTTTCCTGGACATACCTTGGAACACCAGGTACTGTGCATAGGGGAAAGGTGCAAAACAATATTGCCCAAAAATAGTGTTTTATTCAGAAGCCAACTATTATTAATGTAAAAATAAAATGCCAATTACGGCAATTTTACAATGAATAATAAATAAGGCAGACCCTTTTTAGGGGGATGAAATATAAATAATACAAAAAAAAGTACCTAGTTTTTATTTTTAATATTAAATGAAGTGCTTTATTCACGCTGCGATTTAAACAGCGTCTTCAGTAAAAATAATTACAAAAGGGCAGACACTTTTGTGGGGTATAATCATCAGGAAACATAAAAATAAATGTTGAATATGATAGACTGCAATACACTGTGCGTAACCGTAAGAGTGAATGACAGCACCGCGCAGTTGTGGTTATTCTCTGCGCTCTCATTGGTTCTTGCTCATATTATCTTGTACAGCTGTTCCGGTTTAAATGGCAGCGCGAATAAAACTCTCATTTAATATGAGAATAAAAACAATTAAGTTTTTTTTTTTACGTGTTATACACCTTAAAAGTGCCTGCCATATTTATTAATCATTGTAAAATTGTCTTAATTTTACATTAAAGATAGTTGGCTTATGATTAAAACTCTGTTTTTCGGAAATATTGTTTTGCACCTTTCCCCTATGCGCAGTACCTGGTGTTCCAAGGTATGAGGTACATTATAGCAAAATTTCAGGGTGCATAAAATACTTCATGAAAAGTGCGTTGCCAGCTCTCGGACTATATTAGACCGCACTAAAAGAAAAAAAAATTCTGATGGTAAAATAATTTAGAACACACGCGATCAAAAGATAGATATTAAGTGTGTGGCCATCTCGATCACGTTTTCCGTCTGTGTCCATGTGAACTTTTCCGTTTCGTTGTAAATGGCTATTGCATACAACCCCCAAATATTGTTTAATTCAAAGTACGAAAAGTTGTTAATTGAGATAAATAAAAAGTTGCTAGATAAAGAAATATATAGTAACCGACATTGCGGGATTGTAGACCTGGGTTTAGGAAGTATTCAAAGGAGCCTAAGTGGACTAGTGAAATAAAAGATGGTTGTGAAGAGGTAGGATGCGGGTCTATTTCCCCCACTCCTCCCACAAAGGCGGCACGATCAAAGGCACAAGATTGTATTCCCCCTCCCCCCTGGAGGACTGTTTGTCAAACCCCGTTCCTTATCCGATATCGTTTAGGGAAGCTTAATCCTTTCCCGACCACTGCTCAGCAAACATCCCTGTTTTAGTACTGGCACTGTCCTACTTCTCAGCAGCGGATGGGGTAGTCAGGAACACATTGACTGGGGGGAAGGTTGATAACACATTGTCTGGGAGGGGGGGGGGCAGTGACTTATGTCTGAGCTACGAAGTAACTCATTGACTGGGAGGGGGGGGGGGGGGGGGGGTTCAGAGACACATGTCTGATAAAGCAAGGTAGCAGGTAACACATTGACTGGGAGGTCAGTAACACATGTCTGAGGTGCAGGTATCACATTGACTGGGAGGTCAGTTACACATGTCTGAGGTAGCAGGTAACACATTGACTGGGAGGTCAGTAACACATGTGTGACGTAGCAATCAACACATTGACTGGGAGGTCAGTAACACATGTCTGAGGTAGCAATTAACACATTGACTGTCTGGTTAGTAATATCTCTCTGAGGTAGAAACTAACACATGGACTGGGAGGTCAGTAACACATATCTAAGGTAGCAAATAACACATTGACTGTCTGGTTAGTAATATCAGTCTGAGGTAGCAACTAACACTCTGACTGGGAGGTCAGTAACACATGGCTGAGGTAGCATCTAGCTTATTGATTGTGTTTGAGACCATGTAGGATAAAGTAGTAATTATTTATTTTCTTTTATTTAACTATTGTATTGGAAGTATCGTAGCCTCTAGCTATAGGGGAATAGTCTGGCAGCTGAGATACAGATCCTGAGGCGCTTATCAGTCGATCTTTAATCCTCTTCGGCTCACCACTATCTTCGTGATAGGACGGCTGATTTACCTCCAAGCCTGCAGATTTTGCCACCTCCCGGTGCAATCTTCGAGTGAGCAGCACCTTATGGGCTCGTCCGGATTAACGCCGATTTGCTAGCTGTCCGCCCTAGGACAGTACAGCCTTGAGTCCCTTAGGTGGAGTACAGCCTTGAGGCCCTTGGAAGCATCTTACTGCTACACCCGCTGCATACATCCTTTGGAGGTGCACCTTATTTAAGCCCCGTCAAGCTCCATCTTCAACTTGGCGTCAGCGGTGCCCCGTCAAGCTCCATCTTCAACTTGGCGTCAGCGGCGCCCCGTCAAGCTCCATCTTCAACTTGGCGTCAGCGGCGCCCCGTCAAGATCCCTCTTCAACTTGGCGTCAGCGGCTACAGCGGAGACGCAGAATCACCACCAGATAAGCCAGACTATAAATATTTTTAAAAAACCCTCAGCTGCCAATATTTCAACTAATAATTGTTATTTTCCTTATTTTTTTTATTTGCACAGAAGTTAATATTTTTTAATTATCGCTAACAACACTAACCATATCTGCTCCACAAGGAGATATTTTTTTCTTTTGTTGTTTCTAAAATAAACAAGTCAATTATTTTTCTCACTCTATATTTTCAATTATTTAGCCTCAATAGTGGGCACCTTTATGTTCGGCACCATTTCCGATAAATATTTCATTAGCAATTTGCTGCTGAGCGTAACAGATTGTCTGGTTAGTAATATCTGTCCGAGGTAGCAAGCAACAGATAGAAATATTAGCTATTATACATACATGGTAAACGTTGTCGTTTTTAGGTACAACGTTTATACAAAAGCATTATTCTTCAACGCTAGTAATGTGGTTATCAAATGGCGCAGGTTTTTCTCTTTTTAGCGCGGTTACTCCCTATCTCCATAGGGAGAATCCGCTTATGAGGTTGACCTCATGACGCAATCCGGAAGTGCCGACTAGAAACTTTCACGTTTCAGACCCTATAGATCACGAAAATGTAGGTGGCTAAAATTTGTATATATATATATATATATATATATATATATATATATATATATATATATATATGTGTGTATATTTATATATATGCTTGTCTGTTCGCTCTCTAGCAAGCTCAAAAATGGCCCGATTTTGACGAAATTTGGTACAAAAATCGGTCGTCTAATTTGAAAGGTCAAGTTTGTTAACGAGCAGAATCCGCTCACTAGAAGATAGTGTTTGTGGCGAAATTCGCGCAAAAAAATCATAAAGCTTGCTTAGTTTTTGAGTTTATATGCTTGCAGGTACTTTTTTTTATAGGTTTCTTAACATAAGAAAACGAATGAACCCATTTTGAAGGCGATATCTTTAACCGTTTCTAAAATAAGTGGAATCAATGTTTTTGTAAGTCATTATTTTTTTGTGAGTACTTAGAATCGCGGGATTCAATTGAAATATTTTCAACATCTTGGAAATTAATCCCAACAAAGACGTCAAAATTTTGGTTATATTTGGAATTAAGGAAGTATGCGAAAAAAATTAATTTATTAATAGACATGAAAAGTTTTCGGATTTTCATACATTTTTCGTAAATATCTCGATAACGGTTGGGAAATCGTGGTAAGTAGAAGGTGACCATTCAAATGCTTACTAAATTCTCTACAAAAAAGGTTCTGAAGCAAAATTCTATGGGGCAACGTCAATCAGAGATATAAGCGCTTAAAACTTGTAAAATGATGAAATAAAACATAAAAATTGTTTGTTTTGTTGTTTTGAAAGGGGTTTTCTCTTTGTTTATCTAACTTTTTAATTGATTGTTTTTTGTTTTAAATTGCATTTATCAGTAAAATTAGTATTGTAGTAAAATAAGCTAAGAAACGGTGAAAGGTATTGGTAATAAGTTTTGAGTGGCTGTGGTAATCAAGATGGCTGTGGCTAATGATGATGACGTATACATAGTTTGTTTTGAATTCTCCTATCTATATAACCTTCCTCTTAGCCTCCAACTGAAGTTATCGTTATTTGTTATTTTATAGAAAGATTTAACCCACGACAGAATGGAATTTTATTCGCCATGAAGCACATATTTACAGTTGATTATAACAGTAAGACGAATTTGCTAGTAAAACAAGTTACTTAAAATGACAACGAATTTTTGGTTGTTTAGAATAGAGCCTTCTCAGCAGTAGTCGAAGAGTAAGTACGTTTTCAGTACATAATTGTATTGACTTATACAGATTAAGAATTATCCGCTTCTGTGTCAGTTGGCTACTGTCAGTTTCCTGTGATTTGTGATGCTAATCTATTCCATTTCTTCGAGATGTACGTAACCGCGCTAAGATGACGCAGTTCCTGCGAGTCGGACTTTTTTTGTCTAACGACAGACCCCTTATCGGTGCATACGCCAAAAACTACACCACTAAAGAAAAAGCTATCTCGCTTTATGGATCTTTCAAACTTCTTCCCTACAAAGAACAAGTTGATATAAAGAGCACTATTTGAGAAGCGGAGAAGTCTAGCGACTTGCCAAGATAGACGGATTGGTTATGAAAGGACATGAAGTTCCTTATCGAGCTAGTTGGCAGAAGATCAAAGCTTGAATAAGGAAGCCGCTCTTGGCCGCCGTACCCTGCTCTTCCATGCCAAGACACTTGTTTGTCCAGGGAATCAATCAGGCCGGTGGTCATGTAGTGTACTAAAACTAGATACACAAATCTATTGATTGCATGTAATCCAGAAGATCATTTATAGGCTATGTTTAATGTATATCGAATCATTTAGTTTCTCCAAAGCAACATTAGACAGATATTAGTAGAATGAGTCAAGCAACAATTCAAAAAACCCAAAACTATTTTAAATGCTTCTCAGATTTTTTCTCAGCGTGCTGATGGTTTTGCTTGGGTCCGTCTTAAACCTTCACTGGTAACAAACAAATTTTGGATGTTATAAGTAACATGCGTCTGTGAGACGTGTGCATGGTAAAAATGTTTTGGGAGACAAATATTTTCAACCAAATTGTAAATATTGAAGTTATACTTTCTTTAAATTCAACAACAAACACAAATTCATCGCTTTAGGGGCTCAAGTATTGCATAGTTTTGTTAAACGTCCTAGCCATAATGGATTTAACATTTTATGCATATGTAAGGTGTTTGTGTTCTTTTAGCGCGGTTCCTCCCTCCCTTCATAGGGGAAGGGACCCCCGCTTATAAGGTTGATCTCATGAAACAATCCGGAAGTGCCGACTAGAAAATTTCGCGTTTCAGAACCCCTAGAGACCGAAAATAACGGTGGTTCAAATTTGTATATATATATATATATATATATATATATATATATATATATATATATATATGTGTATATATATTTGTCTGTTCGCGGATTTCTAGCGTCCCTAATGGTCCGATTTTGATGAAATTTGGTATAAAAATCCGTCGTCCAATTTGAAAGGCTAAGTTCGTTAACCACCAAAATCCGCTCACTGGAAGATGGCGTTTGGGGCGAAATTCGCGCGAAAAAAATCGTAACGCTTACGTTTTTCAGTTCATATGCTTGTAAGTACTCGTTTTATAGGCTTCTAGGGCCAGTAAAACGAATTAACCCATTTTTAAGGCGATAGCTTTAACCATTTCTGAGAAAATCGGAAAAAAATGTGTTAAATCAAGTTTTTGGTTTGGTTACTTAGAATCATGGGATTCAGTTGAAACATTTTTTGCATGTTTGAATTTTATCAAAACTAACATGTTAAACTTTTGGTTACGTTTGGAGTTAATGAAGGGTTAGAATAAAATATTTTATGAACAGACATGAAAAGTTTTGGGAACTTCGTATAATTTCATTAATATCCCGAACCAGGTTGGGAAATCGTGATAAGTGGATAGAAATCATTTGAAAGCTTTATAAATTCTCTACAAAAAAGATACTGAAACAATTTTTGATTAGGCGATGTTAATCGGAGAAATAAGTGCTTAAACTTTGAGGTAATTGATTTCGTTTAATCGAACGGTTCTTTTTGTCTGTTTTTATTCCTTGTTATTTTTTATTGCTTATAGTTGAATAATGTATTTGACAATAAAACAGATTAGGTAAAATTAGAAATACAATTCATTGTTAGAAATATAGCTTGCCAAGAGAAAGAGATTCGATGACGTCTTTTGAATATTTTCAATTGCCTTCATGCTGTTGGTTTTTTTATTTTATTTTTTAATTGATTTTATTTGTAGAATTATTACTATAGTAAAAGAAGCAGGAATATGTGAAAATTTTTGATATTTTCCAATGCATTGAAACGTATGAAATGAAGTATCGGTAGAAGAGGATTCTAGGGTCAGGCGGACCCGACCAGGTAAAGCCATAAAACCCTTTGAACAAAGGCCGAGGAAAATATTATCTGTTACTATTCTAAGCTTTTCAAATGACAATAGGGATATGAACAGGAACCGCGCTAAGATTTGCAAAAATTATCACAAATTTCCTGAAGCCAGACAGTTGTTTCTTCGGGTTTCCCTGGCCCAAGAATCTAATGCGCAGTCTAATGTATATTGAATCATTTAGTTTCTCTAAAGCAACAATTCAAAAAACCCAAAAGTATTTTTAATGCTTCTTAGATGTTTTCTCAGCGTGCTCATGGTTTTGTACAGGTCTGTCTTCTGTCGTACTTCCTTTAGTGATACTGCATTTAGCCCCTTTCAGTGGTTCAGAAGTGCTGCATTCACTGCGCTACTGAAAAAATACAGCTCAGTGGTTCTATATTGTTAGTCCCCAGTAGTTCTGCACTGTTCCTTCCTGAGTGATTTCGCGATTCTGCTAAGGCGTTCTACAACGCCTGTACTGTTATGTTTCGACAATGCACTTCCGTTAGTGATTAAGCAATCCTGCATCCACAGTGGTTCCGCACTGCTCCTTCCTCAGTATTTCTTCACTGCTTTTGTTAGAGACCAAGTAGAAAAAAGTATCAGTTATTTATTTTCCTTTATTTAATTATTGTATTGTAAGTATTAGTAGCGTCTAGCCATAGGGGAATAGTCTGGCAGCTGAGATATAGACCCTGAGGCGGTTACCAGTCGATCTTTAATCCTCTTGCGGATCACCACTATCTCTGCGATAGGACGGCTGATTTACCTTCGAGCCTACAGAGTTCGCCACCTCCCGGTGCAATCTTCGAGTGAAGGCAGCACCTTATTGGCTCGTCACCGGATTAACGCCGATTTGCGAGCTGCCCGCCCTAAGACAGTACAGCCTTGAGTCACTTAGGAACAGTACAGCCTTGAGGCCCTTGGGAGCACCTTACTGCTTCACCTGCTGCATTCACCCTTTGGAGGTGCTCTTCTTTTACGCCCCGTCAAGCTCCATCTTCAACTTGGCGTCAGCGGCTACAGCGGAGACGCGGAATCACCACCAGATAAGCCAGACTATAAACATTTTTAAAAAACCCTCAGCTGCCACTATTTCAACTAATAATTGTTATTTTCCTTATTTTTTTTATTTGCACAGAAGGTTATATTTTTTAATTATCGCTAACAGCACTAACCATATCTGCTCCACAAGGAGATATTTTTTCTTTTGTTGTTTCTAAAATAAACCAGTCAATTTATTTTCTCACTCTATATTTTCAATTATTTTTCTCACTCTATATTTTCAATTATTTTTCTCACTCTATATTTTCAATTATTTTTCTCACTCTATATTTTCAATTATTTAGCCTCAATAATAGGCACCGTTTATGTTCGGCACCATTTCCGATAAACAGCTTCTATCTGAGTGATTTCTCAGTCGTTGTATATCCGTCAGTGACTCCGATATTTTGCTTCCTCAGTGGATAAACCATCATCCTTCCTTAGTGCATCACCACTGATCCTCCGTCAATAATTCCTCAATCCTGCTTCTTTAGTTGTTAAACATCGCCCAACTCCTGTGTTTTTGCACTGCTCTTCCCTCAGTGGTTCCGCACTCGTCCTTCCAAGGTGTTTCTGCACTGCTCTTCCCTCAGTGATCCTGCAATCCTCAGTGGTTCTACACTCGTCCTTCCAAGGTGTTTCTGCACTGCTCCGACCTCAGTAACTCCGTAATCCAGTGGTTCAACAATGCTCCTTCCTCGGAATTTCTGCACTGCTTCTATCTCAGTGATTCTTAACACTAGATTTACCTGACTGGTCGTTCAATTTCAATTTAAAATTCCTACTACATATAACATTTGCATTCCTAAATGATGTTATGACTTTTGTAGCTATAAGTAGAGAATACATTTAATGAACTATTAGGAACAAATATATTTTGTAGCTATAAGTAGAGAATACATTTAATGAACTATTAGGAACAAATATATTTTGTAGCTATAAGTAGAGAATACATTTAATGAACTATTAGGAACAAATATATTTTGTAGCTATAAGTAGAGAATACATTTAATGAACTATTTGGAACAAATATATTTTTTGTTATTGACATTTATACCAGTACCAGTTCTCGTAAATATAGTGTTAAAATCTGAGAGTTCCTAAAAGGACCTTTTTGAATAGTGTACCACCTCAGTTGGGCGCATCGTACAACCGACATGTCTATTAGATATAAATTTTTGTTTTTAACATGTTCCAATTCTATCAAATCGACGCATCTATATTCCTCCCCAACGCCCACATAAAATATAAGTGATTATAGTTTCAAAACATCAGTTCTGAAAATAGTCTAGATTTTAAACAAATGTTCTG
The DNA here is from genome assembly GCA_946811695.1 of Gonocerus acuteangulatus. Taxonomy (NCBI): domain Eukaryota; kingdom Metazoa; phylum Arthropoda; class Insecta; order Hemiptera; family Coreidae; genus Gonocerus; species Gonocerus acuteangulatus. Next base: position 13,011,018 of record OX328125.1, read on the forward strand.
CTTAATTTGATGGAAACTAGTTTGTGGACTTAACTAGTTGTTGCCTAGAAGCCGTCATGCTAGCTTATAAGAACTAAAGGTTGATAATATAGTGATAAGATATCTATTCATTTATAAGGAAGGCCCGCTTCTAGCGCTCTCTGATAGCTGGATTAATCATCTCAGAGGATTTTAATAAAGCTAAACCAATTTCTCTTAATAAGGTCCGAAAAAGGAGGCGTTGTACTCAAGTCTTCATTTTTATTTCATCCTTAATATTGCTCCTTCAAGTCCTTAATCAGTTTATTATTCAAGAACAATTAATTTTCTAAATTCTTCTTGTATGACTACAAACCTGCTTGTTATAATATTCGTTGAAGAAACGCCCTGATGAGGAAATAACAAATCTTCACACAAAGAAGGGGAAATCTTCACATATAGAAGGAAAAATCTTCGCATATAGAAGGAAAAATCTTCACCTGCAAAGAGATAAATCTTTATACATAGAAGTGGAAATGTTTAAATATAGAAGGGACAATTTTCACATAGAACAGGGGTAATTTTCACGAATAGAAGGAGAAATCCACACTTATTTAAGGAAATATATTTACAGAAAAGGGAAAATCTTCCAACTTAGTAGTAACAATCTTCTCATAGAAAAAGGGAAATTATCGTATATAGATGGGGCAATCTTTACATTTAGAAGGGAATGTCTTCACACATAGAAGGAAGAATCTTTACAATATGTAAGCAAGAATCTTCACATATAGTTGGGGCAATCTTTACATAAATACGGGGAAGTCTTCATATATAGAAGAGGTTATCTTAACATATAGAAGGGGATGTCTTCACACATAGAAGGAAGAATCTTTAACATATGTAAGCAAGAATCTTCACAAACAGAAGGGGCAATCTTTACATATATACGGGGATCTCTTGATACATAAAAGAGGTTATCTTGACATATGGAAGGGAATGTCTTCACACATAGAAGGAAGAATCTTCACAATATTTAAGCGAGAATCTTCACATATAGAAGGGGCAATCTTTACATAAATACGGGGAAATGTTGATATATAGAAGGGGATGTGCTGACACATAGAAGGAAGGATCTTCACAATATGTAAGCGAGAATCTTCACATATAGAAGGGGCAATCTTTACATAAATACGGGGAAATGTTGATATATAGAAGGGTATGTGCTGACATATAGAAGGAAGAATCTTCACAATATGTAAGCGACAATCTTCACATATAGAAGGGGCAATCTTTACATAAATACGGGGAAATGTTGATATATAGAAGGGGATGTGCTGACACATAGAAGGAAGAATCTTCACAATATGTAAGCGAGAATCTTCACATATATAAGGGGCAATCTTTACATAAATACGGGGAAATTTTGATATATAGAAGGGTATGTGCTGACACATAGAAGGAAGAATCTTCACAATATGTAAGCGACAATCTTCACATATAGAAGGGGCAATCTTTACATAAATACGGGGAAATGTTGATATATAGAAGGGGATGTGCTGACACATAGAAGGAAGAATCTTCACAATATGTAAGCGAGAATCTTCACATATAGAAGGGGCAATCTTTACATAAATACGGGGAAATTTTGATATATAGAAGGGTATGTGCTGACACATAGAAGGAAGAATCTTCACAATATGTAAGCGAGAATCTTCACATATAGTAGAGACAAAATATAAAAGAGCTTATCTTGACATATCGATGGCCTAGAATGGAAACCTCGTATCTAAAAAAAACTTTAATAACTTTTATACGTTATTAGATGGATAAGATTCTATTTGACAATCCTTGAGAGTCAAAGAAATTCATTCTTAGGCGTCCTGGACTATATCGACGAAGAAGCAAACCTTGCGGGCTTCTCAGTAACCATAATATCCATCTAATTAGGTATAAAAGTTGATTATTTTTATTTTTGAGATACGAGGTTTTCATTCTAGGCCATCGATATAGAAGGCGATCTGATGACACATAGAAGGGGAAATCTTCACACGTAGAATGAATAATCTTCACAAATAGAAGGTAGAATTGTCACATATAGAATGAACAATCTTCACAAATAGAAGGTATAATTGTAACATATAGAATGAACAATCTTCACAAATAGAAGGTATAATTGTCACATATAGAATGAACAATCTTTACAAATAGAAGGCATAATTGTCACATATAGAATGAACAATCTTCAAAAATAGAAGGTATAATTGTCACATATAGAATGAACAATCTTCACAAATAGAAGGTATAATTGTCACATATAGAATGAACAATCTTCACAAATAGAAGGTATAATTGTCACATATAGAATGAACAATCTTCACAAATAGAAGGTATAATTGTCACATATAGAATGAACAATCTTCACAAATAGAAGGTATAATTGTCACATATAGAATGAACAATCTTCACAAATAGGAGGTATAACTTTCACATATAAAAGGGGCAATCTTTACATATCATTTAGAAGGGGATGTATTAACACATAGAAGAAAGAATCTTCACATATAGTAGGGGCAATCTTTACGTATATCCGGGAAAATCACCACAATTAGAAGGGAAAATCTTCAAACATAGAAGGCACGATCTTCATATAGAAAACTTTAAATTTTCACATATTGAAGGGGCCATCTTTACATATATACGGCGTAATCTTGACATTAATCAAATCAGTCCCATAAAAGGCCACTAAGGGCCCAGAGGGGCAGATACTGTAGAGGTATCTGATTCATGACCATACGGCACACTAGGGAGGTAGTGTAGTCAGAACATGCTCCGGCCGTCTGATTCTTCCCTTTGCAGGTACCCATTAATTAATTAAAGGCTGGTTGAGCCTAGGGACGATCTGGGACCCCAAATCCAACCTTCGAACGATGACAGTAGAAGAAAAAATCTTTAGTGCACGGTCGGGTTTTGAACCTGGGTCCTCCGGTTCATTAGTCGAGTGCACTACCACTGAGCTAACCTCGCCTCCTAATCTGGACATTAAGAAGGGGAAATTTTTACATAAAGAAGGAATGATCTTCATATATAAAACTGGTAACATTCAATCACAGAAGAGGCAATCTTCACGTATTTAAGGAAACATCTTGACGTATTGAAGAGGATGTCTTCAGGTGTAGAATGGAAATCTTGACGTATTGAAGAGGATGTCTTCAGGTGTAGAATGGAAATCTTGACGTATTGAAGAGGATGTCTTCAGGTGTAGAATGGAAACTGAATGATACCAGAGAATACACGAGAATATTTATAAAAGTTTTCCCTACCACGGTCAAGTGAACCCGATCTATGCCGATATTACCCGATCCTTCTCCCCGGCACTATCACGCTCACCTCATCCTTCTCTTGATAAGAAAAGTTTTGTTTATTTTAAGTTGGGAGTAAGGGTAGGTCCCTCCCCCTCCTTCCTCCAATCCTCCTATCCTCTCTCCCCCTATCTCTCTATCTCCCTTCCACTATCCTCATCTCCCTCTTCATCACCTAGGCTTTCCTCAGTTCTCTCCTTCTCTTCAAGATTTAAAAATCCTTTAATTATTTTGTTTTAATAACGATTTTTCCCCAATATTAAGAAGTCAAGGTCTGAAAATACCGAGTGATATTCAGATTTTTCTTCCATAACCCTTGTGCGCCGTGGTAAGCTTTAAAACGATACTGCATTTGCAGAGAGACGATCCTGCCTCCACGACGAGATAAACCTATCCGTGTGATATTATTATCGTAGCTATGTAGGCTGATGAATCTGGATTCATTTCGGAATTCTGATAGTCAAACAAAATGATCCTGTAAATACGTCAGATTATCCTTGCTTGCTTTTGGCCTATTTATTGTAAAAAAAAAAAAAAAAACACCATGAAGTCCTTGTCTGAGACACAATATCTCTGCTTACTGAAGACAACGAAATCCTCTACAGAAAACAGCCCTTTAGTTCGGGATGTTGATATATTGGGAGGTATTCGACCTTCCTGAAATATCAAATTTAGTAAATACTTGTAGCATTTATCACTAAACCGAATTATGAGCGAAGCTAAGTGCCTAATTCTTGAAAGGTGTATTTTCTGTTTTAAAGATTTTCCTACAGAATATTCGTGAAGACTATGAACTTGTAGATTCTAAGAGCCTCGGCAGAATGCGTAACGAGAGAAAGCGTGAGAGATGGTTTAATTTAATAAGGGAGAAAAAACCCTATGTAGCGCGAGACTCCTATGTTTCATGAGAAAACATGGCGTCTTTGTCAGCCCGCACCAGCGCGGGAGTAGCGCAGGGAAAGCGTCTTTGTCAGCTGGTTCCAGGGCGGGAGTAGCGCGGGGAGAGAGTCTTTTGCTATCTACACAAGTGCGGGAGTAGCGTGGGGAGAGCAATCATTCACTGCTCGTAACTCGGTAGGAGGAGCGTGGATTGAGCGTTTCCATCAGCCCGTACAAGTGCAGGAGGAGCGCGGGGTAATCGTCTTTGTCAGGTGGTTCCAGGGCGGGGGGAGAGTCTTTGGCTGTCTACACCAGTGCGGGAGTAGCGTGGGGAGAGCAATCATTCCCTGCTCGTACCTCGGTAGGAGGAGCGTGGATTGAGTGTTTCCGTCAGCCCGTACCAGCGCGGGAGTAGCGCAGGGAAAGCGTCTTTGTCAGCTGGTTCCAGGGCGGGGAGAGAGTCTTTGGCTGTCTACACCAGTGCGGGAGTAGCGTGGGGAGAGCAATCATTCACTGCTCGTACCTCGGTAGGAGGAGCGTGGATTGAGCGTTTTCGTCAGCCCGTACCAGCGCAGGAGGAGCGCGGGGTAATCGTCTTTGTCAGGTGGTTCCCGGGCGGGGGGGAGAGTCTTTGGCTGTCTACACCAGTGCGGGAGTAGCGTGGGGAGAGCAATCATTCACTGCTCGTACCTCGGTAGGAGGAGCGTGGATTGAGCGTTTCCGTCAGCCCGTACCACCGCGGGAGTAGCGCAGGGAAAGCGTCTTTGTCAGCTGGTTCCAGGGCAGGGAGAGAGTCTTTGGCTATCTACACCAGTGCAGGAGTAGCGTGGGGAGAGCAATCATTCACTGCTCGTACCGCAGTAGGAGGAGCGTGGATTGAGTGTTTCCGTCGGCCCGTACCAGCGCGGGGTAATCGTCTTTGTCAGGTGGTTCCAGGGCGGGGGAGATTCTTTGGCTGTCTACACCAGTGCGGGAGTAGAGTGGGGAGAGTGTTTCTGTCAGCCCGTACCAATGCGGGGAGGAGCGGTGATTAGGCAAACTGCTAATATAGCAAAAGAAGGAATTCAATTTTCTGTCATTGAATGCAATTGTATAAGATAAACTTTAAAAACGACGGACGGAGCAAAATATGTATAATGTCCGATAAATATTTCATAGCATTATGAAGATATTGTTTTAAGCGTGAAGGATAAAGCCGCAGCTTGAGAAGAAAGGAAGCTAGTGCTAGGGAGAAGAGCTAAGTGAAAATACGGAAGGAAGGGATGCATAAATAATCTCCGATCGACTGCTATATGAGAGAAGGGGCGGAAGTGACTATGTATATATATATTTAGGCGATATATCCGCGCGCCGATATGATAATCCCGGGGTGAGATAGGCCCTAAAGAGATACACCTCTTCCATCGGAATTCAATCATAAAACTCATTATAATTCTGAGCCGTGTAAAGTTGGCTGCCCTGGCTAACATGCCCCCCCCCCCTTTATAATTTGTATTCGGGGGGAGCCGCCACCTGCTAGTATTAACTTTCGTTGGGATTTAGGCCCCAACTTGCTCTCTCTCTATCCAACCCGGGATACATTTGCATATTCTCTTCTCCGCTCTCCGTTCTCTACATATTCTAACGGTTTCTTCAACATTTCATTTTTATTCAACACGTTTTTTCTTCTTTTATTCTTTCTGATTTACATTAAAATGAAATTCAATTAGTTTTCTTTATCTACATGAAATTTATTGAAGATAAACCCCTATCCAACTGTTGATTTACAGTCCATTCTTAAAAATCACATAGATTTAAATTTTGATTCAAATAACGGGTGGCTGTTACTGCCCAGGATGAACCGCACCGAGGCCTGTAAGACCTATTATTGCACCCGATGTGTCGGCCTTTTAGAACACCAAACCTATGCCAGCGATATACCTCCAAAGGGTGGTGAGCACGGGTAACCTTTTTGGGTCAACAATGAGGTCCGTTATAGATTGCAGATATCCCTGGAATGTGAGCACTGTACACTACAAATGTACTGATGTGGTATGGAGTTTCATCGTCCTCAAAGCATAGTCGACGCCATGTGATGCCGGTAAGTCGACGGAATGAAGATACCGGTGTAGTCTGCAAGGTTCCACGGGAGGGATGTTAGTAAACATACCTTAGTTCTGCATAGATTAAGAACTCTTGTCTGAACAATAAATCTACAGACATCATTTTTTTTTTCTTTATTTTTCAAAATAGAAATATTTGTCCTTGAAAGGAACTTGATTTTCCTCTGAGGGGGTAAAACAGACATCGGATTCAGCGACCCTCAAGCCCATAGAAGCTCTAGTTATTTCTTCTTTAACGACTTTACGAAATTTGACCTTCAAATGCTCTTAAACCTTGCATCTTGTCGAAATACATAAGAATATATTTATGGTGTCTTTGGAAAACACCACTTTTTTTGTGTTTGTGCCAGGGTTTTCTTAGACCCGAATCACAATAAGAAGTCTCAGGCAGAGGAACACGCCATGCTACTAAAAATCAGGAAAAAAAAAAAAATTAACATAGCTGACGAGGGAGGTCGACGAATTATTTTATTCATATTTGTAGGGTTCAGAGAACAAGTATACCAAGTCCCATTGTAGGAATTTTATGTTGTAATGGAGACTTAAGTCCTAACTTCATTATTTTGCCACTTGTAGCAGTTCTTGCTACACATCTGGAAGTCATGCTTATTTGTTTTCAGAACACAAGGAAGACAAGTCCAAGTTGTAAATATTCTATTGACAAGGCTATACATAAATAATGTCAAGTAAGTAAAGATGGAATGGTTGGGATTCGCCTAAAGAAACCTCAATATGATTTTTGATAAAAAAAAATCTATATTTTGGACGTTTCGGCTACTCATTGATAGCCTTCGTCAGCTATGGAAA